>PNRQ01000172.1:0-79596 GCA_003439915.1 Trichoderma atrobrunneum | reverse complement strand
ATTTCGGCGGAGGCTTCGGTGGACGTGGGGGCTTCGGCGGCGCTGGAGGACCTGGTGTAGGTGCCGGGGGTGGTGGCGATTTCGGTGCTGCCGCTCCGCCAACCGTACTCCCCAATCCCTTCACCGATAACGCAACTGCCGGCACGGAAAAGGGCGAGATCATATACGTTCGAAATGTAAGTTCTGATCGCTCTCCAATGCACCATCTGTTCGACCGGTTCTGACACGTGCTATAGCTCCCTTGGTCGACTAGCAATGACGACCTAGTTGAGCTCTTTACGACGATTGGCAAGGTGGAACAGGCCGAGATTCAGTATGAGCCTAGCGGCAGATCTCGAGGCACCGGCGTGGTTCGTTTTGACTCTGCCGACACTGCTGAGACGGCAATCGCCAAGTTCCAGGGCTACCAGTATGGTGGTCGACCGCTCAACCTGAGCTTCGTCAAATACCTGAACCAGGCCGGAAGCGACATCATGGAAACCGACGCTCATGCTGGCTTGACACAGGACCAGATCATGTAGGAGATCTCGGTTTGAGTCATCTCAGCCTGACTTCTTTTGACTCTGGGTTTCGTTTTCTTTTGACACATGATCTTTCACTGGGTTGTTCTTCGCTTTTTTCCTTGTTCACTTCTTATCACTTTCATTTGCACAGTTCGTCTAGGGTTACTGAAAATTTGATTTGCGGACATGCTATATTTAAAGTCGTGGGGGGTTATACTTCAGTCAAGGGGCATTCTTACATCGAAACCAGCTCTCGACTGGCCGGATAGGATGCCATTCTGGAAGATGAGGGGTAAAAAGAAATTGAGTTTTTATGTCTTTGGGTCTGGCAAGGAAACGAGCAGCAGAAGGTGGTGACCGTGGTTATTGAGTTTCTTATTCCTTTCTCTATCTCGGGTTCTCGAAGCGGTGCGTAGGAGAGCATGGTGAAGATACGTGTTTCAAGAGTGACGTGATTTTGCGGATTGGATGGGCGGCGAAGGATGCCCCATATAGAACCCAACTGCCATGGCCTTCTTTAGCCTGGAGTTTGAGGCCTGAGCGTAGGAAAGAATAAGCGATTAGGCGGTATAATGACTAGGGGGCACTGCTATGGTGGGCATGGCATATACATCTCGCGCATAATATTATATTGGGGATCTCGGGTACAAATTAAACTAGGCATTGGAACAGACTGTGAGACGAAGGGGCTTATATACCATACAGAGAAGCCTATAATCGAACAAACCAAGAATTAAGCTACCGCGACGATGTTTTGTTGCTGCAATGATGCCCGATGTAGTCTTGCTTTTGGTTTGTATTGATACCTACTAGAGTAGATACCTCGATGACTCCTACGTAGTCGGGGTGGTACAGTATGGAGGACAGGGTGCTAGGTGATGAATAGAGCGCCATATATTGGTTTGAAATAGTTGAAGCTCGCTGAAATCAACAAGAAAATCCTCTGCTGCCGCGATTCTCGTTGTCAGCCGGAGGGGCACGAGACCACCACTCTGCCCACCTCGGACAACAAATCTCGGCCTTGCCACCGTCTCTGCTTCTCTTTTTAGGTCCAATTCGACCATTCGGCTATCCGTCTGTTGCTTGAAGTTTTCCCAATTCTTTTTTTTCTCCTCCTCTTTTCATACTCCCCTTACGCAGTAGCCTTCTTCTTCTTCGCCTTGGCCTTGGACTTCTTCTTGTCCCTGGGCTTGAGCGCCCCCATGCCGGCCTTGCAGACGTCTGCGTAGCGCACGTAAAAGGCCTCGAGCTCGTGGGGCTGGACGACGGTGGAGAGCTTGTCCTTGTCGGAGCGGTCGCGCTTGGACTTGCCGTTTGTGGCGCGGACGATGATGGGGAGGGGCGTGTTGGGAGCGAGGTCGGGGAAGAGCTTTGCCATTGTTGATTTCTCGGAGGGGTCGTATGTGACTGTTTTTTTGTTTTGTGCGCGGTTAGAAGAGAGGTGAAGGTTGTGAGAGAATTGGATGGTTGGGTGTGTTTGTCTTACGGCGTTTTTGTGTTAGGTATATGGCGCCATGGTCGCTGCCTTTTCTGTGGTTGAACAGATGGCCGAGCTTGTCGAAGAACTGGACATGCGTGGTATGGTGAGTTAGCGATGGGATGCTATGGTGAAAAGCAGGCGGGAAGTAGGGGGGTGAGGAAGAAAGGGAGACTGACCTCGTCCTGGCTGAGGTGCGCTGAAGCCATCTCGGGGGAGGAAGAGAGGAGCGGGAGGTTTGGCTGGCGGAAGGACTTGGGCGACGAACGTTGGAAGTGGGATGTCGATGTCGCTAGCTTGGAGAAGGATAATCTGGAGTAGATAACGATAAGGATGGGCTTGGTGCGGTTTAGTGTTAGTGGATGTGTATGTAGGTACTGACTTTACCGCAGAAGTGACGGCTACGTATCAAATAATGCCAATGATTGAAAATAATTATAAATTACTGGTCAGTTTGTATTAAAATATGGTAATTCTACCATCGCTTTTGCTATGCGAATGGCAATTACCATGTCTTCTTGTAGTTCTCAATGCATAGGTATGTTAGATGCCTATTATGGTACTATCCAGTTGGCCACGGCCATCCAATCCAAAGCCATCAGTTCTGATTCTGCAAATTTGCTCTGAAATCAAAACCAGCTAGATACTTCAACCCGTTCAATGGGTTGCAGTCCAATGGTAGCGTCTGGTTAGATAATCAAACCGGGCCGCGAAATCGGGAAGCGGTCCATGGATGGCCATTAATTCGGCTCAATGTTAATAGTCAATACTGTAGCACTTCCAATAGGCTGTGGTGCATCTGCTTTCGTGCCTGTGCCTGTGCTGTGTGGGTGCTGTGCTAATGCAGCATCGCCCCTGTAAGCCTGGCTAGTTCCCTGGCCCATGCTAACATGGAAAGGACAGCATACCCTCTTTTTTCCCTTGCCAGGCTCCATTCGTTGAAGCGTTATAACTTCCCTTTCCGCTCTCCCCACATGTGCCACACCTAGTCGAGAACACGAATATATAGATGCGTCTATCTTGACACGTCTCACTCTTGCGGCTGCACTCATCTGTTCAAGTCGCTCTCACCAGCTTCGTTGTGTCCATTGTTTGGCGACACAGGTTTCATGCTCAATCTCCCTTGACTAATCTAGCCTCGATCACAACCACCACTGTCGCAAAGATGCGCCTTTGCCTGCCAAACCTGCTCGTGACGGCTGCACTTATATCGGCCGGCGCCGTGTTGGCGCAAGACATTCCCACCGATGTGCCCGTATCGGTTCTCCTGACTTCAGCCCAGGAACATCTCACAAAGGGCGAGACTAACGAGGCCTTGGCCTATTTCGATGCGGCCATTGCTCGAGATCCGACCAACTACCTGTCATTCTTCAAGCGGGCCACCACGTACCTGTCACTCGGTCGCGCAAACCTAGCAACTGAAGATTTCAACAAGGTGCTCTCGCTGAAACCCGGGTTTTCAGGCGCCCACGTCCAGCTTGCCAAAATCAAGGCCAAGGCCGCCGAATGGGATGGCGCAAGAGCCGATTACGCTGCGGCCGGCGAAGGATCTGACTCCCCCGACGTTCAGAGTCTGACGGCGGCCGAGGAGTCGATGAAGCTGGCCTTTGCTGCCGAAAAAGAGGGCAAATGGGAGGAATGCGTCAACCATGCAGGAGATGCCATTGTTACCGCCTCCAGGTACATCCCGTTGCGCGAGACGCGATCCCACTGTCGCTTTGAGCGAGGCGAGTTGGAAGAAGCCATTGGCGATCTTCGCCACGTGCTGCAGATGCGTCCCGGAGACATCTCCCCCCACGTCGTCATCTCGGCTGTTTCGTTCTACAATCTCGCAGATCTCGATGCTGGCGTCGGCCAGATCCGAAAGTGTCTCCATTCTGATCCAGACTCTAAAGTCTGCAAAAAATTACACAAGCAGCAAAAGGCTATTACCAAGGCATTTACCAAGGTAAACGGTCAATTGAGCAAGGGACAGTATACAACTGCGAGCAGAGGGTTGGTTGGGACAGAAGAAGACACTGGGCTCCTCCAGACCGTCAAGGAACAGGTCGACGAGCTACGCCAGGATGGAAGAATACCCGCCCAAGGGAGAGTGTTACTGTACGAACAGCTGGTCGAGATGGTTTGCCAGGCCTACGTTGAGGTAAGTTGTGTGGATGTGACTATGGCGCTACCCACTTGAAGTCTCAAGCTAACGACAACATGTCACAGTCAACTAGCAAGCATGCCGATAAGTATTGCGACGAGGCAGTTCAACTGAATGAAGAATCATTCTGGGGCCAGTTCCACCGTGCCAAAACATTACTCAAGAAAGAAGAGTTCGAGGCAGCCATTCAGACGCTAGAAAACGCAGCCAACGCGCACCCAGACAAGAGAGACAAGATCAACCCACTTCTTAACAAGGCACAGATTGAACTCAAGCGTAGCAAGACAAAGGACTACTACAAGGTGCTTGGCGTTGCCCACGATGCTGATGAGAGACAGATCAAATCAGCATACCGCAAGGCGTCCAAGCAGTTCCACCCAGACAAGGCCGTGAAGTCGGGCATGAGCAAAGAGGAGGCCGAGAAGAAGATGGCGGGTATCAATGAGGCGTACGAGGTGCTGAGCGACCCCGAACTACGCGCCCGGTTTGACAGAGGAGACGACCCCAACAACCAAGAGAGAGGAAACCCATTCCAAGGATCACCGTTTGGAGGCCAGCACTGGGCGTTCCAGCAGCCTGGCGGCGGCGGCGGCGGGCAGCAGTTTAAGTTTCAGTTCAACAACGGACCGTTTGGATTCTAAAGCAGCAGCGGAGTTTTTATCTTTTTGTTTCCCTTTTATTTTGATTTTACAGAGATGGATAGATAGATGCTCGTCATCATCGTCATCGTCATCGTCATCACAACCAATTCGTAGCGTTCACTCATGCCAAACACATACCTTGGGTACAATAGATGCAATACACACACACATGTATTCATTCAAGCAAACAAAATAAATAAAATCCAAACAAAATATCAAACAAAAATGACTAACTCGGCCTATACCCTTTTTTCACATGCATCGGCGAGGCCCCGGGTTGAATGAAATGCTCACATACTGTAGGCTATCAATTGTATATCCCGGGATTACTCCGCTGCTTTGAGCTACTTGCCAAGGTGGGGCTTCGCACACCTCGCAATTGCCTCCCGGACTCCGAGGCCGTCAACGGAGAAGAGGTGGGAAATTTTTATAGACCGGATTACTGGGGATCCGCTTCTGGATATCTAGACTGTGCCGGCCGCGATCAAACATCTCAGAAAAAGCACGCCCTCTCTCTCTCTCTCGACCTGCCCGCAAGTTGCCTCCAATGCTCTCGAGCTGCCATTGATCCGCCTGCGCTTGTGCTTGTGCTTCAGCTTCTCTGCTTGCGACCGAACTTCGCGCTCTCGACGGGACACAATCAGCTCAGCTCCAGCATCTTGTCATCTCATCTTGTCGCCTTTCTAGCCGCGGCTGCTTCGCCCGCACTCACGCACTCACGCTTTTAGTTGCGAATCCTCAGCGCCGACCGCCCGACCGACCGCCAGCCTCTCTCACTTCCGTCCTCGCCCTCGCCTCTCGACGAATCCCACGACAGTAATAACGCTTGGCCGTCGTGCTGCCTCAGCACGCTTCATCTGCCAACCTGGCTGCCATCAATTCAAAGACTTTTGGCGCAGCTTCTGACGCTGTGGCCGAGATGGCCCAGCCGCCAAGTGGCAAGCCTGTGGAGGAGGATGAGGAGTACGAGTGAGCAACCACCACCCAATGTCCATGGCGATGCTTAATCTTTTTCTTTTCTCTTTTCTTCTTGTGTGCGCTCGCAATGCGCGGCAAAGTTAAAAAAATCAAGAGGGAGAAGAAGAAAGCCGAGATTGTGAACAATTTTGTACTGACTGTTTCTGCGCTTTTGCGTACCTTAGCTATGAATCCCTTCCACCAAACTTCTCGCTACTGCAGAACATGGCTGCAGGAGCATTTGCTGGGATTGCTGTGAGTGACTGATCGACTTGCTGCCAGCCAGCCAGCCAGCCCTGGACATTGTGCTGACGAAAAACATCACAGGAACACACCGTCATGTACCCCATTGATGCGATAAAGGTAAATGCCTTGTTGCCGAAAGCCTCTCTTCCTTCAACCTCTAGTACTGACGCGGAACTTTGCGACGATAGACACGAATGCAAGTGCTACAACCGCATGGGACGATAACACATAACAGCGTTCTGCGGAATGCTTTCCAAATCGCGCGGACCGAGGGTGTTTTCAGCTTATGGCGCGGCATGTCCAGCGTTATTGTGGGAGCCGGTATGTTTCCCCCATGGTTTGCGGTTTTGCCAGCAATTCTTTCTTTTTCTCTTCTCTTCTCTTCTCTTCTCTTCTTCTTCTTCTTCTTCCTTGTAACTAACTCGGTTCTTGCTTAGGTCCTGCCCACGCTGTTTACTTTGCGACCTACGAAGCCGTCAAACATGCCATGGGCGGCAATCAAGTCGGCGTCCACCACCCTCTTGCTGCCGGTGAGCTTCGCTTTTACTCAAATCCCCAAGTGTACCCTGTCCATGGCTAACCCAGTGCCTTGTAGCCACAAGCGGTGCCGCAGCCACAATCGCTAGCGATGCTTTCATGAACCCATTCGATGGTATGTCGTCGTGCCTTTTACCCTAGGTCTATAGAAGTGAGCGTGAATGCTGACGTCAACTCCCTTCCAGTCATCAAGCAGCGTATGCAGATGCAAGAGTCTAGAAAGATGTATCGCTCCATGGTCGACTGCGCCAAGTACGTCTACCGAAACGAAGGCCTCGGCGCCTTCTACATCTCTTACCCGACCACACTGTCCATGACCGTTCCCTTCACGGCCCTGCAGTTTCTCGCCTACGAATCCATCTCCACCACCATGAACCCGCAGAAGGCATACGACCCCGTCACGCACTGTCTCGCCGGAGCCGTTGCCGGTGGCTTTGCCGCTGGTCTCACCACCCCCATGGACGTCATCAAGACTATCCTACAAACAAGAGGCACGTCCTCGGATCCGCAAGTTCGGAACGTCAGCGGCTTCCTGGATGGCTGCAAGCTGCTGTATAGAAGGGAGGGCTTCAGAGGCTTCTTCAAGGGAGTCAGGCCCAGGGTTGTCACAACAATGCCCAGCACGGCTATTTGCTGGTCTGCTTATGAATTTTCCAAGTAAGTCGAGCTCTCTTTTTTCTCCAGCTCTCTCCCTCTTTTACTCGAAAATGATATCCGGCCTGCTAATACGAGTTTCCTTTTGCAGAGCGTACTTTATTAAAAGAAACGATGGCTTGTAAAGAATATTTTTTGCAATATATAGTAATTATAGAAGTTATACAGAGCAATAAGCTTCAGGCTATAATTACTTATTTCTATTCCACAAAAAAAAGGTAGTAAATAGATCATGGTTAAATACATTCTGTGTAAAGCAATCTAAGAAATAGGTGGGAGGGACGGTTCATTGGGTATGAAATGAGATGGAAACCAAAAGGGCTATTCTGTTATTTAAATGCCAGGTTTGCAGTCCAATACAAAGTTATAGCCAGTAATCAATGTCGTAATCTGTGAAAACACCACTAATGGGGGGTGACCTCCACGACATCCTCTCTCCATTACAGCGAATGTGGCCTAGATTTCTGATATAAATGCCGGCACTGCTCAGTCATGACATTGACTATGTGGAGGGAAGGGCGTTGGAGAGACGACTGCAACCCTCCCTGAGAAGGAGTGGAATGTCTTTGATGGTGGCCGCAAGACGCGAGGCACAATCTCCGAGAGTTTCATGGAGGAGCACACGTGAACACAGCATCCCAGGTCAGCTATTCAACACCCAGTTTCTCAAATTCAAAGCCGTTGATAATACCAGGCTAGAGGAATATAGCTACAGTAGCAGATAGTAGAAGAAAGTAGCGATAGTAGCAGACACTTGAAGGATCAAGCAGGTATTAGCAATGCGAGAGAAACGCTCGACTATCAAGCACGAAAGAAAGCAAGGTCTAATTATTATCCCCTAATGCCTATTTATTCCCAATATGCAGTCGCTATAACTCCTTAAAATACTCCCCCTCCACGACGATGCGGCTGTGTTTGCCGAAACTGATTAATTAATCCAAGAACACCAACATCCGGCTCTTTCGCGTGGGCTATGCTGCTGTTTTCCTTACTGATGCCCGGTGACGTCTGCCACATAGATTCCCCAAGCATAGCGCCTGCTTCGGAGCTCTCCCCTCCCTGCCCCTCTGCAGCATCGGCCTCAAAGGGCTCCTCGGGGATTTGGACCGCAGGATGAGGATGTGTACCTCGTGACGGACGCGGTTTATATGGCCCTCTGCCTGCCACATTTGCGATCGAAGGCTGGTGGCGGGCATCCAATAGCATAGATGCCATAGGGGATGGTTGCGTAATGCTATGCCCGCCTCTCGGGAATGTACCCAGCCCAGCTGTCCGGCTCCTGTTTCTTCCCGTTTCCACATGAGAGCCTTGCATATCGGCTGCCAGAGTGGGCGAATTCAGGTTGGGAAACGCAGGGGGAGGATGGAATGGCTGCTGTGTCCCAGGAGGCAGGTGTCCAGGGATGCCAGTCTTCGGGTTGATAACATAGTTATCAAGAAAACCGTAATAAGACGCAGCCATCTTTCCATGTTTTGTTGCATAATAATCCTGGCGGACATCTTTGGCTACTCCCTGACGAGCAGCGGGCTGGCCAGGCCCTCTTTTGAAGTCGAATTCGGCAAACGAGCAGACGTAGCCCATACCATCGACATGCACCGTAAACTCCCGAAAGAAATCCACAATCTGGTCACTGCACTTAGGTAGTGACAGCAGTAGCAACAGGGGAGTAGTTATAATGCCCAGGATCTCTTCCAGAAAGATGACAACTTTCATCTTGTAAAGCTCCGAAAACTCCTGTTTAACTTCAAAGCTGTGCAGTCTTCCCTGCCAATGATCAGGCATATAGTGAGTATACTCAACAACGTTCCTCAACGCATACTCCGGGTCAAACACTTGCGTCTCTTCTGACACCATTCCACGGGTGATGGCCCAGATTCCTCCAAATATTCCCAGGTAAAACAAGGCGGTTCGGTCTTTTGTAATTTCAAATGATAGGAACAGTTCTGAGTCAAGTAAAGTGCAAACTGCAAGAATGGCTGTTAGTGCGCCAGACATAAAGGCAATACTCTTGGCGATATCTTCCGTCATGCGTTTAGGAAACTGGTCAATGTATCGGGTTGCGAACGGGAATGACATATGAAGCCTTTCGTAAAAGAGATGCGGAAGCTCGTTGAACTCGCGAAATTTCCACTCAGCAAGTGCGGTATACTTGCGTGCCGCCGCTAGCTTTGGGTCTTTCTGATACTCATTGTAATACGTGAAGAAATAGACGATGATGACGTATGCAAGGACAATGGGGGCAAATATGAGATTCAGCAACCCGGCAAAGTAAAATCGCTGCTTCAACTTTTGACTCAAGACTCCTCTTCTTTCGGCACGTAAGAAATCTTGCTGTACTTGGCCCAGTTCGTTGAATGCCATATCAAGGATGCAGTAGTGGAGATACCACTCCATGGTCTTTGAAAACATCTGACGACCTCGCAAAAACGGGAACGGAAGTGACAAGTTTAGTATATCCTTGTTGATCATGGCGATAAGGTAGTTCTCCTTGCGCATCAGTCGATTGGCGATGTCGTGAGCATCGAGACGCTCCTTCGACTGACTGCCAATGAAACGTCGCAAGTTTTGCGGCATATTGGCCGCTGTCCTAGGATTCTGGTCTCGTAAAGCCATAATTCGACCAACAACGTCTTGCCACGATATCGTTTGCATGTCCTGTTCCGGAATATCGAGAAGGACAACGAAGAATTCACGGATATGGAGTAAACGGCGAATTTCGAAGAAGTATTGCACGGATTTCCATATGAAGAAGAATGAGTAAAGCCAGATGCCAAAATTCCATAAGCCCGACATCTTCTGGGTGCACTGAGGTACAACGACCTGCTTCAACGACTGACTATGCGGCACCTTGCTGTAATCGACACATTGCGTTAGAAATGTGAGCAGGATAGCGACGAATAAAGTTTCTCTGCATCTCCATGTTAGCTCTACCGTTCGATTTCAACCAAGTTAAGAAGGTGGGATAAGAGAACATAGGTCCATCCCTCTAGCCCCCTCGAATGCACTTACAATAGTCTCAAGGCATTTGAACACATGATAGCCCACATTCCATCGCCCTCATAGTAATTGTAGACGTCTCTCATGAAGCTATCGAGATTTGTTATGTTTGCCCATCTCCACAGAGCAGCATTCTTGCGGTCGAATGATGGCCCCGCGTTCAGTAGAGATCCGAACGATGGCGGTGGTGCTGGTGCCGTCGCTGTCGCCGGTTGTGCGCTTGGCTTGGGAATCTCGTGTCTGGCTTCCTCGGTGGGTGGTCGCCACTGAGCCCGGCCGTGGCCTGATGAAGGTTCTGGGCTGCGGTAATGTTGCGCTTCTGTCTGATCGAGGGCTGTGTTCGCCATGGCCTTGTTGGACTCGACGAGCAGCGAAGCGGGCACATCGTCGTCACCGTCGTCATCGTGTTGCGGCCACCTCATCGGAGGGCCTCGGCTGCTCGCTCCTGGCGATACCACGCTGTGGCCATTGTTGCGTCGTGCGGCGGCAAGCGTGGGTGCAGGGATGCTGTCAAAGAGTCGGCTGGAGTCTCCGCGGGCAGGTCCCGCCTCGATATCATAGTCTGGCTCGTCGTCGTAGGATCGTAGCTGCTCGTAAAACGACCGGCCGCCTTGCGTAGACGCCGTGAGTCGTGAGAAGATCTTGGACATGTCGAGGCTTAATCAGTTGGCTCGATGACGCACACGCAGTTGACCATGATTTATGTGGAATCGCCGAATAAATAGGGAGAGAGAACAGGCCAGACTATGCACATATCAATGTAGAGTAAGTGATGCTGAACGATGGTTGATGTTCTAAGTCAGCTGGTAATGACTGCCTAATGCTGGAGTCAGGTGGCTGGTGATGGCTGGTGGAAGCGTCACCGGGCGTGTACATACCTAGAACGTCCATTGTTGATCTAAGCGTGCAGGTCCCCAGATCTTAGCTCAAGGGAAGCTAGCTAACTTTAGAAGGGTGGGGTCGCTATACAACTACCACCATGTGCTGCTACTTTGTTCTACCATCCTCCTTTGTTCTATTACCACTACTTTTGTTCAATAATGGCTTAGATGATTTGTTCTAATATCTCTACTCTGTTCTACTGTTGCTACTCTATTCTAGCATCGCGACTCTATTCTAGTTTCGCTACTTTGTTCTAGTATCGCTACTCTGTTCTAGTATTACTGCTTTGTTCAGGTATCGTTGCTCTTTCAGGTAGATCTGTCGAATGTGAGACACGGTATGCTGGATAGCCAGGGAGAGATGGCCGCCTCCTCACCCAGCTTGAATGTGGCTTCTACCTATCTTACTTTGGTTCTCATGAGCCAAAAGTGTACAAGTCAGATAATAAATGCCACAAAACACACATTTAGGTCTATGAGATTCAGGTTAACATTTTAATGTAGAGATAAATAAGAATCATTTCCTTTTATATTACCCTTTTGCATTTTATTGTATCTATTCGTAATCTGATATGGACTGAACCCTTCTACATACACTTGGTATTTAGACTCGGCTTTCTTCCGGCAGCTGGTGTTACATCTAATGAGAATCATAAACATTGCTTCTTTTGACTTTATTATTTATAAGTAATAATTATACAACCCTTGAAGAACTTGATTCTACAAATAGATTCAGTTTGACGCAGGCGTTTGTCTCCTTGGCAGCCCTGGGTATGCATACATGCTTCATTGCATCCCGTATCTATATATTTTTTTGTTTTCTCACTACGCATGACCTATTGACTTGAGAGACCGTCCAACGCCAGACCTTCAATTGACTCCAGCCCCTCTCGACTCAAAAGGCCACACCGGCTTCACACCACAACGACCTCCCGACTTAGAAGTGGATGGCCTTGTCATAGGTGGCCATGGCAGCCTCCTTGAAAGCCTCGGCGAGCGTGGGGTGGGCGTGGCAGGTTCGGGCAATGTCCTCGCTGGATGCGCCGTACTCCAGGGCCAGGGTAGCCTCGGCAATCATCTCACCAGCGCCAGGTCCAACAATGTGGGCGCCGAGCAGGCGGTCAGTCTCGGGATCGGCGAGGATCTTGACGAGACCCTCGGAGTCGAGGTTGGTCTTGGCTCGGGAGTTGGCGCTGAAGGGGAAAGTGCCGATCTTGTAGGGGATGTTCTGAGCCTTGAGGTCCTGCTCCGACTGGCCAACCCAAGCGACCTCAGGGTGGGTGTACATGACGGACGGGATGCATCCGTAGTTGACGTGGCCGTGGCCCTTTGCCATGTACTCGACGACGGCAACAGCCTCCTCTTCGGCCTTGTGGGCAAGCATGGGTCCAAAGGTAACGTCACCAATGCAGCGGATGTGGGGGATCTTGGTTCGGTACTCGGAGTCGATGATAACACGGCCGCGCTCATCCGTCTCGAGGCCAATGTTCTCCAGGCCCAGGCCCTGAGTGTAGGGTCGTCGTCCAATAGCGACCAAAACGACCTCGGAATCAATCTGTAATGACCTATTAGTACCCAGCTACCGGGGCTATCTAGTTATTGTTAGGTTCACTACTTACGCTCTCGGGCTTGCCGCCCTTAGCAGCATCGACATCGAGCTTGACGAGCTCGCTGCTGGTGTCGCCGCTGACGACCTTGGTGTTGAGCTTGAACTCGATGCCCTGCTTCTTGAGGATTCGCTGAGTGGCCTTGGAGATCTCGGTGTCCATGCCGGGTCCACCGATCTGGCCGAGGAACTCGACAACGGTGACCTTGGCTCCCAGACGTGACCAAACGGAAGCCATCTCAAGACCAATGATACCACCACCAATGACGGTCATGGTCTCGGGGACCTTTTGCAGGGCAATAGCACCGGTGCTGGTGACGACGCGCTGCTCGTCGATGGTGAGGCCGGGGAAGGGAGTGGCTTCAGAGCCAGTGGCGATGAGAATGTTCTTGCCGCGGATGACGGACTCGCCGCCGTCGTTGAGTTCGACCTTGATTTCGTTCTCGTTGATGAAGGAGCCGGTGCCCTTGATGTACTCGGCGCCGTTCTTCTTCAGGAGGAACTCGACACCCTTGGTCAGGCCGGTAACGGCGGTTTCCTTGGCCTTCATGAAGGTCTCGAGGTTGAGCTTGACCTCTCCGACCTCGATACCGCGGTTTTTGAGTCATGGAGAATCTGGTGGTACAGGTGGGAGTTGTTGAGCAGAGATTTTGAGGGAATGCAGCCAACGTTCAAGCAGGTACCGCCGAGGGTGCCACGCTTCTCAATGCAGGCCACCTAAACAAAGAAAACAGTCAGCTTCTGGATATCGCCAGCCAAGCAAATTTGGCAGCCTCACCTTCATGCCCTCCTGTCCGGCCTTGATGGCCGCCACATATCCGGCAACACCACCACCGATGATGATCAGATCCTTCTCCTCTATATCTCCGTGTTAGTACAGTATTCCGAGTCTACGGTTTTGTGTTCTTTTTCAGGGCGACGAACCAGAAGCAGAGGCAAATCCTCGACTCCATCGTGACAGGCTGAGCAGAGATGCGGGTTAGCCATGCGAGAGATTTTCCACTGCCAGAAACAGCAGCGGCGGTTAGGGAACTGGGCGCTCACGTCAATTGCCTGTTGGGCAGCGTGCGGATGGCACTTCGGGGTATCAGGCGGCTAGCAATCATGCTGGGCAGCCGTTGACAGGTGCTATGTGATGAATTGATGGGGGAAAGAGAGTCGACGGTTGGAGGTCGAAAAGAAGTGTATCACCTTTGAGCCTATAGCAAAGGCCCGCCGGTTTTAGGGAAGCTCCATGCTTGATTATGTGAACACGACTTGTGCACCAGGCGGGTACTCGAGGGGTACTAGCGGGGTACCTTTTCAAGCTTTCTGTCTGTGCGACAAGTGGCAGATGCGGAGGGCTGCGCGACTTCGGCTTCTCGCTCCTTTTTTGCCCCTCGACAGGTCGTCACGAAGTACCTCCAAGTACCCTCCGGCCTAACGGCGCAAATCGGCTGGCCTGGGACATTTTCGCTTAGATGCGGGACGCCTCAGCTGTGCCTATAAAATCCCAAGTTTGCAACAAGATGCTAGCTATCTCTGTACATTAAATCCGCCCAGCAAGAGACGAGGCTGTCACGAGGCGTCAGTGGCCACCCGTGGACAGGCTGTCGGGTACTCGCATTCGATATTGATCATTTCTCAGGGGCGGATTGCCACTACGAGCACAAGAGGATGACACAGACGGGGCGAAAAGATGACCAATTTAGTCACGGACATTCGTTCCTAGCAGTTTTCGTTGAAGCATCATGGATCCTCGGCAATCGGGTCGCACCCCTTTCGCCAGAGACTGTACGCCACCACTGCCTATAAATCTGTATATGTATATGTAAATGTATATCTATTTTTGCCCCTTTATTAGAAATCGACAAGAACAAAGGTTAAAGGTAAGGGGCGTAAGGATGTAAGACAGAAAGATATCTCTCAGGATCCCCCCAACTAGCCCTCTCTCGCCGTCTGAGCTTGGACAACAGCCTCAGCCGTCGCTCGTGCCCTTTCCAGCTTCTTCAACTCCTTCGATGTCAGCAGCTTGCTTTTTCGTAGCTTCTTCCGAAGAAACCAGTCCATGCCTGCTGCGAGCGTAGGGACCTCTGCTACCACGCCAAACACCTTGGCTATCCTGACGCCCTCCTTGGCTTCGCCCCCCCGGCAGGCCTGCAGTAGACTAGCTATGAGCTGCTCGACAAATATGAGAGTCCATCGATTCAGCCTAGGTAGATTCAAGGGCTTCAATATGTTGAGGTTCAAGGCGCCGTCAAATATCAAGGTTGCGTAGAAGCGGGCCACATGGCTAATACGGCGCTCATCCTTCATCTTTTCACTGTCGGCAGTTTCCTCATCCTCTGCCTCTTCGCCAAACATCAACTCGCCAAGACTCCGGAAGATCTTCCATAGCCTATCTTGAAAGGCAAACCTGATTTTGTTGTTTGTGCAGGCTTGCTTGCCCACGAGTGCGTAGTATTCGTTGTAATTGGCCTCGCTTCCGACGCACTGCACGAGCACGCGTGCAATCTCGGCCTGGTCATCTTTTCTCAGCTTGAGGTTGGCATATTGACGGTACCCATGTTCGTAGTCTGCCGCGGACATGATGGCAGTAAAAATGGCAATTTGTGCTGAGGTGTGAAAGCCTTGGCCTCGGGCTTTCTTAGGAAAATCGGGCAATATAATATCCATGTCCTCGTTATCATCAGACATGTCGATATCGTTTTTCCTGATTGCGGATTTCGATTCTTTTTCCGCATCTTGATAAGTCTCCTTTGCCGGAACACTTGCTCCTACAAGCCACCATTTGCCTCTTGTGTCTGCTTTCTCAATGTCCTGTAGACTCAATCCCATCGGCGCGAGACCATCAAGTCTCCTGGACTGTGATTTGAGCTCACCCAGCTTCTTCCGAATTCGGAGGACGTGGTCCGATACAACGGCAGAATCCAATCCTCGAGCCTTGGGCTTGCTCTTGCCAAGATCGTTGATCGTCTCAACCATAAACTTTGTTCGTACAGACAAGTCGGAAGACTCAGCTTCGTTGACTGCCTTGTTTAGGATAGATATAACATGCTTCAACGCATTTGGGTCATCCCTCCGCATAAGACGACCTGCCATGCGGCAGATGCGAAGAAGAAGCTCAACGTTGAGCTCCTTCAGGTCCGCGAGAAACCTCTCCATGTAATCAAACATGATTTTACAGCTCACAACCTCGAACAGGTATAGCTGTGTGAGAAATCCGAGTATGTTTGAGGACTCCTTTGGAATTTCCGAAAAGCTAGCCCCTTCTTGCGAGGCATGCTTATAATACTCACCAAAGTTAACCACCACTTGCTGTATGAGGTGGGATCCAAAGCTAGATCCAATCACTTTGTAGACTGCAGCGGAAAATCCGCCTATGAGAACCAAAAATTGATCCGGAACGCTTGAAGATTTGTACATCTGCGCCAGAATTGTATTTATAAGGATTTCGGTGACGTCGCCACGGGCATTATTTTGGTAAAGCTCCTCGATGGATTTGACAATACCCAGAATATTCGCTTCCGTCAGACGATTCACCAGACCTTGAATCTGTTTCTGCAGCCGCATCTTTGCTTCTGAATCCGAATTGGCAGCTTTTCGCAAAGACGGAGGTACATATCTGGCGACCACTGCGCCTGTGGTAGGTGCCACATAAGGATTTTCCTTGACTTTAGTCTTGGGTTGCTGCGATCCATCCTCTTCTTCGTCCAGATTTTCAAATTCGTCGTCTGAGAGGTCGAAAGCGTCCTCATATTCTGGGCCATCTGATTCACCAAGGTCGCCCAGCGAGGCTGAGGCTGCCTCTGGCATTGCTTTCCTCCTCTTTGAAGCCAACCAGTCATCAAATTCATGTTTTCGCTTTGATGTCTCACCAGCTTGCATCGGCTCAGAGTCTGATTCAACATCGCCAAGAATCTCGTCGAGCCCATCGTCCTTAAAGGCCTTCGGCAGTGAGGAGGCTCCTTTCTTTATACGCAGCTTCTTTTCAAATTCTTCAATTTCTTTATCATCCTGGGCAAGCTTTTCACGGACAGCACTGGAAAGGCCGTCGTATTTTGATGACCCTTTCTTCGGTAACTGCGCCTCATCGCTCTCAGAGTGGCTGTCGTCCTCTATATCGAAATCATCGGCGTCTTCGATGTCGTCGCTGTTGTCGGATTGGTCGAAGATATCCTCATCCTCCTCGTCCAGTGCCGCCGTGTGATCATCGGAATCACTATGTTGGTCATCGCTGGACGCCGGTTCAACTGGGGCAGCCGGTCGGCGCTGGGTGTTTCTTTCTGGGCGAGGGAACCCGGTTTTATTGACAACTTTTTTCGTGGGCGGAGGCTGCTTCGAGTGGCTCTGTCCCCTTTTCTGCGCTCTCTGGGCTTTTCGACGCGATACTTGGCTAAATGATTCTTTCGTCTGCTTGGTTGGGCGCCTTTGTGTCTGTCGTTTTTCCTCCGGCACATCCAAGCCCATGCGCTTGAAGAGCTTTTTCTGGAGCTCTAATGCACCTGTGGACGGCATCGCGGTGGGAGATAGATCCAATTCAGTGAGAATAAAATGGGGGTTTTTTATATAAGCATTGCGTGGGAAAGGTTGGATTTGCGATGAAAACTTTCAAGGTGTCAGACCAGCATCGTCTACCCGCGTCGCAAAATTTCTGAATGACGTACTAGTGGCGCAGGGGTCTCGACAGCTTTTAAGGAACAAAAATTACACTCCAAACAATTTCTAATTGGAGCTCAAAACCATCATGTCTATTTCAATAAGTTATTACCATGTTTATTTTAGTCGAGAATTGACTTGTTTTGCCATACGTTCTCAGTGACACCTTGTTTACAACCGTTATTTTGTTTGTCTCTTTTTTTTTTTTTACTTTTTCCGCTGATAAGATAAGATAAGGCTCTGAAATCGATCTCGTGACTACAGGTTGTTTAAGACTGATGACTAAGCCGGATGTAAGTCGAGCGTACCCTGTAATCGAGAGTACTGTTTTAATTTTCTGAGTAGATGAGAAGCGACGAGCTATTGGGTTCGCAAATGGCTATCATGTATGGTAATAGCCTCTTTTCTGTACGGTTACATCTGTGGATCAAATAATTGTCGACTTGCTTCGTGGTGTGGTTCTAATAGCCGGAAGATATGCCCGGTTTGGACATCGGAATATGGTGTTAGTGACGGTCGGTTCAGATTCAGAGGCGAGTTACCGAGCTGCCAATCCGATTAGACGAGCTAACCTTTATGCTATAGGTAGGCGAGTACCACTTCGACATCGTGGGGGAACAACTACAGTTTGTGGTGCCAGCGTTGTCCACATTACCTTACCTTAAAAAATTCGAGACGATCGGCGATGACTCAACCTTGTCAGAAGTATGGAATTATTAATCCAAGAGCAGAGAGCACGAGGCTACGGCAGCTAATGGCGAGTGACCGGGACCCTGGACTAGGATTTGCGGGCGATGGTTTAAAATCCGCGGGCCAGACTCCGCGCCTTTTCCTGCAGTTCTGTGTACATATTACTTAACTCTTACACGGAAGGCGGCCAAGGCGGCATATCGGACGAGTGATTTTGCTTGGTGTCGGCTTGTGGCCGTGGAACCTACCAGTAGCAAAAGCCGGGATGCATTCAAATGGATGGTCTAGTGGCTGGTACCCTGGCTGAGGAGCACTCCAATCGTGGCTGCAGACCAGTGGGGGAGGCTGGTCAACTATCATCGGACCAATCGATGCTGACATGGTTTTCCACGTTTGTTCGCGTCACGCCACCATCCCCGGCATTGGGTGATTCCAGCTGCAGTTATTGGAAAGAGCATTGTAAACAGAAGAATGACAAGGCCAGGCTCGGAGAAGAGAGATGAGGGGTTGGTTGGGGTTGATCGGGGCTTGAAAGAGGGGTTCTGAAAATGTCGGGGTGCCTTGGCTCGAGTGGTGAGTGAGGTGAAGGAATCTTTACTCTCTGGTTTTTGCTCTGATTTTTGGTCTGGGTTTTGCTTCGCTACCACCGGCTCTGAATAGAGGCCATCGAGAAAACAACACCCAACGGAAAAGATCCCGGCCATCAGATGACCGATTCATGGGTCAGTTTAGTATAGGCAAAAGTTGTGAATCCATCACATTTAGCGCGCCAAGATATCCAAGTGGGGAGCTCCAGCTCCCAAGCCATTTCGTCACAGCGCTTCGGTGGAGACATAGCCGATGGTTCGCCCTCCGATGTCCGATCCCAACTCCGGAATCACCGGGGGTCGGCTGCGAAAAAAAAAAAAAAAAAACGAACGAACGACGATAAGTGCGGAGTCGTGATGAGTTAACGAGCAGGTACTGTACCCGGGCAGTACGGCCCCAAAGTATGACGAGCGGATGTGCGTGTTCTTATAGCTGGGTACTGTAACAGCTTATCTTCGCAATACGCAATACGCAAAAACACTTGGCGCGGCGCAATACGCAAAATGTTCGTACGCAATACGCCACAGATGATATGCGAAGCTTCCTGCGACAAGTGACGAGGCTGTAAGTGTAAGTGAGGTCGCATTGGACGCACTGCGCTGTGTGCATTCATGCCTGGCGGGGTCAGTCAGTTTGTCAATCACAACTCGGTAAAAACTGGTGTTACCTCAACTGTTAGCTTATCAAGCCAAATGTGTCTTGCATGCAGCTGGTTGTATGTACTCTTACCAAGAATGAATGTACTAAGCAAGGTATTAAGCTTAGCAAATGCAGTACCAGGCGGCTAGATAGGTAGTACCCAAGGTAAGCAGCTTGAAAGCCGCCCGTTGTGTCATGGGCGTGGCAGCAGTTTGTCAGACATCCATTGATCCATCCATCCTGACAGCCGAGAAGCCGCAAGGCGTTTGCCGGGCACCGGCCAGGGTTCAAGGTTCTCCAGACGGCATGACAGTGCGTCATAGCACTGCGTTCGGCTGTACCCTGACTTGCGGCAGGGCTCAGAGCAGCTGTGCTATTGCCTATTTCCGCATCCTTCAAGCTCTGTTTGGCACCTTCAGCTTCAACATGTGACGGAGCGCCTCGCCCTACCAGTCGTCAATCCCGATGGGAGGAGGAGCCAAGACCTCCAAGAAGCTGGGCGGACACTCCTTCGGCAGGTCTAGTCGGCGATCCAGTGTACGTAGTGTACTCGTACCAATCTACAGCCCTTCCGGAGAACGGAGTACACGCTGCGGATTTAGAGATACCTGTCCCATGGATCAATGCATGCGTGATTCCTTTAGGCGCGACCCGATTCCGTGCCATCCTCACCATCCCTTCCCGAAATCGCTGGAAGAGGTAACGAAACCCCCCACCTGGCTCATCCATGCAGTGGAGATATGTCTCTTTTTTTCTCTCTCTCTTTTCCCACCTGGGCTTCTTGATTCTGGCTACTACCTACCTTGGCAAGCTTGGGTACACCTACCTAGTACTGACCGCATCTGAGGACTAACAGCGCGAGGCTCGGAAGCCTCGGAGCTCGACCTCAACCTTCCTTTCCAGCAACCCACAGGCAGCGTTCCTTGGCCTTGGATTCTCGCATGATTGATGTGATGACAATCGCAGCCCTGAAGTTTCGTGCCGCTCAGGTCCCGCCCGGCGGGATGTAGCGGCTTCTATAAGCTGCCGCCGTGAGCTGCTTCTTCCTTTAAAGACAGCCACCCACCCGCCTATGACTCTCGTAGAATGAAGCTTTAGTTTTCTTTTGCTCGCAGTAGATTGCGGATTCCTTTGGCCGGGCACGCCTCTTCTTCTTCTTCTCCTCCCTCACTTCTCTCTCTCGCCATCCCCCATCCCCCATCTCAAGGCGTCCCTGCATGTGTTATTTGCCGTCCTTGATTCGTTACTGAACCTGCGCAACGTTGGCGAACGCCTCTTGGCCTCTTTCTTTTTATTCGTGATTCTAAGCGCACAATCAACCGCGATGAAGTCAGCTGCGTTCGGCCGTAGCCTTGCCGGTATCGCGGTGCTTGGCTTGAGCTTGGCCCTGCCAGTTCTCGCAGACAATGCACGCCGTCATGGTGGTGAGATGGAAGGCATGGAAGGCATGGAGCACGCAGAACCAGACCAGCAGGATTCCGAATATCCCCCCACGTACTTTGCCCATCCCGAGCATACCCAGGTGCTATATGCGCACATTGCGCTCATGACAGTGGCCTGGGTCATTTTCCTTCCAGTTGGTGAGTACCCATCTTGGACGTGATGCGATGTAAGCCGAACAGCTTCAGTGCTAACAAGATCCCCCAAAAAAGCCGTCGTTTTGTCGCTGGCCAAGTCTCGCTATGTTCTTCCCTCGCAGTTCGTCTTCCTCGCAGCCAATGCGCTGGGCCTGATCCTCGGCACGGTTTACAACACGCAGACGCCCGACCTGTATCCCAACAATGCGCACCACAAGATTGGCTGGATTGTGACTTGGGTCATTTCTGCGCAAGTGGTTGTCAGCCTGCTCCGGCACATTGGCGGGGCTTTCACGCCAAGTGCCGATGCCGACCAGCTAGCGGAAGAACGCCGCTCCTTCATCCCACTTCCCACAAGTGCCCACTCCAACTACTTCAGCGACTACCGCTTCTCCAATGACAGCGGCCAGGGCTCCGAGCCCACGACGGAATCGCTTCGCGGAAACTCCATCTCCACGCTTGCGGAAAATGATCACCGTGAGGCCAATTTCGACAAGGAGTTGGAGGAGGAAGACGATGATGACCTTGACGGCCCCACTATGCCCATGCCCGTGCCGGAGCATCAGAGCAAGACGACGCTGATGGCCATCAAGGTCTTGTCTTCGAGAGTCTGGAAGTACATCGACTTTGGATACAAGACTGTTGATCGCATCATCCTGCCCTTTGGCTTCATTGCTTACATTATCGGCATTGCTACTCTTGGTCGCCTTTTTGTACGTGTCTAACTACTATATCCATCTCTCGGCATATAAAAGCGGGGATCATTGCTAACAGCCTTTTTAGGAGGGATCTGCCATCTTCAGCGGACTTGCTCACTGGATCAAGGGTGGCATTTTCTTTTGGATGGGTCTCCTCACTCTTGGTCGCTGGTCTGGAAGCTTTTATGAGTCGGGTTGGGCTTGGAATTTGCGCCCTCAGAAGAAGGCCGGCCAGCGATGGACGCCATCCGCAGAGTGGGTCGAAAGCTTCCTCATCTTCTTCTATGGCTCGACCAACATCTTCTTGGAGCATTTGGGCAGCAGAGATGGTGTCTGGACTTCAAGCGATCTGGAGCACTTTTCCATCACCGTGCTTTTCCTTGGAGGCGGCTCTGTAAGTCTCGCGCAAATGCTCTATTTGTTTCCCCCTCCATTTCAACTATTTACTGACTGGTGCTGCAATAGATTGGCATGCTCGTTGAATCTACGTGGTTGAGAGGCCTGCTCACCACTCTGATTACTAGCAGCGACCCCAACTCTGATGATGAGCGCGCGGCATTCGAACCCCCGGAATCGTACGAGTTCTCCATCAACCCCCTCCCCGCACTTATCATCTTCCTGCTCGGCATGATGATGGGTGGTCACTCGCAGGAAACCATGACCGGAACCATGGTCCATAAGCAATGGGGCAACTTGCTACTCGGCGCCTCTCTGGCCAGAATGCTCACGTATGTCACAATGTACCTGAAACCGCCCAGGTCTATTCACCCATCTCGGCCACCGACCGAGCTCCTAGCAGCTTTTGGTCTTATCGCAGGTGGCATGATCTTCATGTACAGTGTGAGTAAATCAAAATCAATATATTCTATCCACAAGGAGCCCGTAGCTAATGGAAGCAGAGCGCCGATACCGTCAAGGGTATGATTCACTACGACTTGGAACCAATGTCCCTCTACACAATTACTTTGGGCTTTACAGGCTTGTTCATGGCCTGGGAGCTCATCGTTTTGGCCCTAAAGGGATGGGCGGTCCGCAAGGAGCGCAGGTCCCAGGCTTCAGCCTTTGCTTAAACATGCTCAACATGTTTTCCCATGAAGTTTTCGACATTGACATGATGCTTACTTCGGATTGGCAAACTCAACCCAAACTCGGAGTTTCAAAAAATTTCTTCTTCTGAACGACCTTTACGCATGTTTTTCTTTCAAAGATACCCTTCATGATACACCGGGAGGCGGATTGGATATCCTCGCCTTTATGATACCACGTTCATTTTCCTTTTGCAGCACAGATAACAGTAGTAATAAGAGTAGTGTTAGGATAGGGTAATGGAGATAGTCATCCTGTAGAGGATGTAATAATATATTTGATGAAGACCGATTGACTATAATTCTACCACAAACTGGCGGCTTAAAGCCTACATGCCACGGCATACCACAAGATGACATTTTTCCAAGAAGCTTCTTAATCAGCGGCACATTCTGAAGTCCTCGAAGTGCCCGCGTAGAGCAGCCTCATATGGACGGAGAGAGTAGGTCCGTAAGTCATAATTGCTGAAAGCAGCCTTGAGGCAGGATCAGGGACGCGACCCAATTGCCAGTGATTATGGTCAATAGTCTCGGTATTGCGAATTGCTATCAAGGCACAGATGTGTTGCCATCTTATGCCATGATGCTACTGAGGAGCTCTGAGACCCTCGTGAGGCGTCTTGTGGTTAAGGAGATGTCACTAGCCTCATGTGAGTTATCGCCCGATAAGAAACGTGAAGAAGAAAAATTTACCCAGAAGCAGAGCGCGAGGTTCAAGATTCATAGCCGGGAGGGAGCCAATTCAGCCCTGGCGGCTCTCTGAGGTCTTGAGGACGGCATTCTGCTGAGCAGGGGAAAACTGCTTGGCGCCCTGCTGCAGCGCGTGGACGAGGGACGGCACGGATTCGACCTTGAAGTCGTCGGCGTTGCGGATCTTGTCGAGGTCCTCGGAGAGTTCTTGGGTGAGTTTTTGGAGGTAGAGGGCTGAGAAGGCGGCTTGCTGGTCTTGCGGCATCTTGGCTTCGTTGAGTGAAGTGAGGTTGTTATAAAATTGAGAGTGAAATTTTTTGGCTTGGGTTTATAGCCGGTTATGAAGCATTGAGTTGACACTGGCTGGATGATGGGGACTCGTCCGATTTGGGTGGATGACCAATTCTGCAGAGAAAATGGCTGACATAACCACGGCTATCCTTGTCCACGGTAGATGCTCTTTAATATCTACGAAAAAAAAGAAGAGGACAAGGGAATTATAATTGATTGAGTGCATCAAGATGAGTAGTGAAGAGAGATATTTCAATCATGTCCTATTCAAAAAATCAAGAAACGTAAGATAAATCAATGTTGTTCTTTACTCCAGAAAGGAACTTGAATAACAGAAACATGTTGAGGTGTGTGACAGTACAGAGTACATACTACTGGGCATGGACATGGGCAAATTGCTCAAAAACAGGCATGCATATAACATATGAGAAGTGTTATGAAAACTAAATAAAAAAAACACGAAGAAATACATGCATGCGTACTCAATTCAAATATTCCCACTCACTGCGTTGTGCTTCCATAGAGCCTTTGCTGGAGGGTGCTGGGAAGTCACTGTTAGCCGCTTTTCCTAGCCGCTGCTAAGGCAAGGCACGCACTCTATAGCGCATCTGTGCGATCGGCGGATGCGCCATGCTAGTAGCAGCACTCCAGCCGAGTTAATGCGCGTGCCCAAACATCCGATATTCGATTACATACATCTTCTCAATTAATGCCCATCGCCCGCAAGGCCGAATATCATCCCCCTACCAATCTCTTCCCACCATCCTCTCCAGGGCGCTGCACAAATAGGCCGCAGATATCGACCGTCGATCCTTGCAAACGGCAATTCGGCCTTGGTTGAGAGGCGCGTCGAAAGTTGAAACTCGAGCATCACCTCAATCGCATCACACCCATTCCCACAGTCGCCATGTCCACTCGACCAACGACTCCCGCATCTCCCAAAAATGCCAAAATCAAATCCCCTTCGCCGGGATGTCCAGTATTCGGCTGCGGTGAGTCTACAAGCCAACACGAAGTCTCCAAGCATCAATCACATTGCTGGCTTACTAACTCGCCTCCAGAGCATGTTCAGCGTCTCCTGTCCCAGAGCCAAGAGGTCATGAATAGCTCGGTATCGCACTACAAGATGATCCTCCGAGGCATCTTCGATACGAGTCCCATCGTTCCCCAAACTTCAACAAACACGGAAGGCCGGCCCGTCACTTCCCTTACCTCGAACTACCTGTGTCTACAATGCCCAGTTACGGTGTCCGAAGACGATCGGCTGGATCACGGCACCGAGAAACTGCACCGATTCTGTACGTAACAGCTCCGATACGGTCGATTGAATAATGCTATGCGATTCATAGTTGCTTACAAATGCAGATGTCGACTCTCGCAGCGGTGCACTTTATTGTCAGATATGCGATGACCTCGTTTGGGACCCCACGCTGGAGGAGCTCAGAGTGCGAAAGATTGGAACCGGGACGTTTTCAAGTATGCAAGACCCCAAGGACCACTTCACAATGTCTTGTTTCTCGTCTTGTGTTTGGAAGTTGTCAATTGGTCCTCTTCTCTGGACATTAGTGACCTAACCTGCTTCCTTTAGTGAACCGAAAACGAAAGCACGACGAACTTTTTGCCGACTCGGCCAAAGAGGATCCTCGCCTCATCTCAGCCAACACAACCGTCGCATCGTGCCGAGCGAGTGGTCTTCGCGGCATCTACAACGCAGGTGCAACTTGCTATCAGAATGTCGTGCTTCAGAGCTTCCTCCACAACCCCCTCCTGCGCAACTTCTATCTGAGCGATGGCCACCAGAGCAGCGAATGTAGCATCTCTCACTGCTTGAGCTGTGCCATGGACGACATGTTCCAGGACTTTTACGCGCTGGAAAGTACCAATGGCTATACAGCCGCCAATATCCTGTCCGGGTTTTGGATTTCAGAAAAGAAGGCGTTTGAGAATCTCGTGACGACCAAGGAGCAGGATGCCCATGAGTTTTTCCAATTTTTGGCCGAGGAACTTCATGAGCGGAACGGCGATGGGAAGAAGCCGCAGGGTGGCAGTGAGCATACGTGCAACTGCATCATCCACCAGACATTTTACGGCAAAATGCAAACAGTGACAACCTGCCAGAACTGCGGCGGCATGACCCATGCGGTCCAATCTTTCCTGGATCTCAGTCTAGGTGTTGACACGCTGGCACAGAGACGAGCTAAGAAGACCGGTCAGAAGCTGCCTGCGCTTTCGCTAAATGATTGTCTGGACGAAGAGTACGTCAAGTCGGATAAATGCGAGTATAGGTGCCACAACTGCGCATCAACACAGCAAGCACGGAGATATACCAACATTAAACGCCTACCTAACGTATTGTCTATCCAACTCAAGGTAAGTCGTTTTGCCATCAATACATTGGGTCCGCTACTGACATGTCTCCCTCAGAGATTCGAGTTCAAACAGGGAAAACATGACCGGGCTGCGTCCAAGATTGATAACACCGTTCAATTCCCGCTGCAGCTCAACATGCTTCCCTACACCAACCGTGCTCGCAGCCGTGGCAGTCGAGAGGATATGGAATTGGAGAGGTCGTGTACCTATGACCTCTTGAGCGTCGTCGTTCACGTTGGCGAGATAGAGACTGGCCACTACGTGTCATATTGTCGGGTTGGGGATCAGGTATGGCCGGCACTCTTTACTCTCTCTGTCTGTTCCTTTTCACTAATAAACACAGTGGTTCAAGTTCAACGATCACAGGGTAGAGCTGGCTAAGACGTCGGATGTGCTTGGCGCCCAGGCGTATCTATTGTTCTATATCATCCGGTCTCTCGCCTAGGAGGCATCATTGTCTATGCTATAATCAAGGACACCATACCTACTATACCCACTATCCCTGGACTATGGGATGAATTAGCATACAATCCAGCATACTATAGCTCGTCAATATGGCTATGTGGCTTATTTTAAAAGGGCACCTCTCCTGTCATGGCTGTCTATACATCCAATAGCCCGTCTACCCCTGATATCAATTTGCTCGTGCTTATGAGAAAACCAGTGGCATCCTCTTTTTTTTCCCTTCTACCGCCATTTCCAATTTGGGCACTCGAAATTGGCGTAGCAGTAAAACTCATTGCTGAGGCCTCTTGTATGCTTGGGCTCAAATGCAGTTGTCTGCACCCCCAGTGCCTTGTATAGCTTGAGAATCAGGGACTCCATTCTTTCTCCGGTGCAGACAATGAGATTGGGTGATGATGCGCCGCTGCTTGGCTTGAGAAGCCAGCGCACGGTCAAGGCAGCTTTACGGCCGAGATTAGTTAGTTTATAGATCCAGAGGGAGGGATTGGATATCGAGGTGGGAATCTGGTACCTTTGGTCTGGCAGTCTTCGCTTAGAAATGGCGGATCAACGATGATTCTGTCCATGGATCCTTTGAGGTGGCCTGCGTGCAGATGGGATTATTATATAAATCTTAAGACTCGATGTGGATCTCAAGATAAAGAATACAAAATTGCAGACAATAATACATGGATGAAGATTCGAGTCTCATACCTGGAAGTTTGACTGGCTGTTGGAAATCATAAAGGAAAAACTCGGGAAACACGCCAAACCGGTTGTCGTGCTCCAAAAGGATAAGCTTTGGCTTCTCATTATCACTTCGATCTCGCTACAACATGTAGAAAATGAAAAGTATCAGCACTGCCTTCTCTTCTTCTCATACAGTTTGTATGATTCTGTAGTAACTCACCAGGAGATTCCTAAGGGCGACGAAAACACTCGGCGCAGAGACAACACCGATGGTCATGTCACTTGTCGCATCTCTAAGCAGCTCCGTTGCCAGAGTATTGGCAGTCTCCTCTGAATACTATAGACAAGTCAACAATTAGCCCTCACCTTCGCGAGTATTTCTGCGAAAAGACCCAAACTTTTGTAAGACGCACCCAAAACTGAGACTCATTCCAGTCCTCTTGGAAAGTATCTATGGACAGCAAGCTGTTGCTCTCCGCCTCGTCCTTCAGCTTCTGGAACTTTGCCTGGTGCTCGTCTCTCTCTGCCTCGAACGACTTGAGCGCCGCGAGGGCATGTGCCGAGAGGGTGCTATATTTCAGCAAAAGTCAGTCATGATATCCCACCCCTCCATTATTGTTATTTTTTTTTTTTGCCAACTCTGAATTTTTTGACGAGGGTGAGAGAAGGGGCTGTTTACATGGGCTCATCGTCGCTGTCAGACATTTTCGTCTTCTTGTGTTTTAACAGGTGCTGTTTTGGAATGGAAATTTGGAAGCCTGTAATGTGTCGAGTCAAATGGTAAAAAATGTTCGCGGCGTTGCGATGGTTTGGGGTGTGCTACTGTACCTACCAGTTTGCGATGGAAAGAGTACTTCTCAGAGAGTAGAGAGTTAAGTATAGGCACTGCATGATTATGACTAGAGATACCTGAGGCTAAGGCTTCTACCAAGTATTTTTCATGATTACGTACAGGCTATGTGTTAGTACGGGATACAAGATCGCTGCGAGAAACCACCAAATATGAACTCCCAAGATATTCCAATCTTCTATTAAAAAAACTTGAAGCTTTCTTAATAGCTAATAGTTAAGCGGCCGCGACAAAATGCATATTCCTACCGCACTGTTTCTTTTCTTTCTTTCTCTGAACCTACCTGAATTTATTTCTTCTAATCTCATGTACTCATACACACATATACTCTCTATCCAAGTGCAAGACTTTTATCTAGCAACATTCTATAGCATTCAGATAGCAAAATCCTTCGTCTTGGTAATCGTTTCCTGGCACTTTGAAAAGATGGCGGCTTGTCTGGCAACTTCTGCAAGCCTGCCAATGACCTGCCCGTTGGCCGTTGTGAACCCATAGTACGCGTAAGGGATGTCGACTTCTTTGCAAAACTCAATGACGAGCTTCTGCGCGTCGCGGAAGTTGTGGCGCGGCAAGCGGGGGAATAAGTGATGGATAGCCTGAAACTGCAGGCCTCCGTGAACGAAGTCGAGCCAGCGAGGACAATCAACGTCCATTGTCGTTCTCAACATCATCTGCGGGAACGACTCCTGAGGGCCCAGGTCGGCGGTGCTCATGGCAAAGTGTGACAGCACAATCTGCACATGCAGAGGAGAGGCTGCAACGTGGCTCACCATCAAGAAGACAAAGCGCGACCAGTTATCGGGTATCGACTTGTACATAATTCCATAGCCGAACCAGATCCAGAAAAACACCTGCCCTGTTAGCTCGAGCCAGCGTTGATATGCAGCCTGGCCCTTCCGAGGTCCCTTTCCGTTGATGATATAATCCCAAGACAGGACGTAGAGATTGAAACGGCCAAGAGCCAAGAAAGGGTAGTACGTCCACGGCTGAATGCGCAAGAGGATTTTTGCAGCAGCATCATATGTCATAACTCGTTCATAAAAGGTAGACCTCAAGGATCCCAGTAAGCGGTGAGAAACGGCAAAGAGCGGCATGTGTTCGATGTCGGGATCGTGCTCGGGAGCATTTGTCACGATGTGGTGAACATTGTGGTTGTGCTTCCACCAACCTAGGGAGAGGCCACCGACGAAATCGGCGATGAAGATGCCAATGGTCGTATCAATGTAATAGTTGTGCGTAATGCCCATGTGGCCAGCATCATGGGCTGTGAAGACGAGCTGATGCCACAAGAAACCAAGTGAGAGGGCACTAATGATATAGTAACCATAGGAAAGAGCAATCAGCATCAAAGCGAAGAGAGAAAAATAACGAAGGCATTCCCAGCCGTATGCCGAATAGTTTGTCTTGTAGAGGCCAGCATCGATAATTTTCTGATGCAGCTCGCGGTATTTGGCAACGATGTGAGCTTGCGTGGCCTCGTCAACAGCGGGGTATTTTTCCAGGTCAAGCGAGATGTACTCGCGAGTGATGACGTCTAAATAAGACATGCCATCTAGCGGTGCCTTGTCCGTAGTTGACTCGGACGAGAAGGACCCCGACCTCGCTGCTCCATGTCCTGACGCATTCTTTCGATCACGCAGCGACTTTGAGTCAACGTCAAACACAGGCGAGGGTGCCCGGGAGCTTGCCGAGCTGATGTCCTCTCCTGTTGATATGTCATAGATGCCTTTGCTATGATCCGCTTCAATTTCTTCCATTGTTCGAAAGATACCGCCCTGGATAGGCGGCCGGAAGTTCAGCCAAGAGCCCTCAATTCTGCCAATGCGGTACTTGGTCATTCTTTCCTTTGCGTCCTGTGAGTGTATGCTAAAGGTTGAAGCAAAGGAGCGTTAGCAATTCGTCCAGCACACGCGTCGTCGTCCCGGTGAAGCAGTCCACCTACACTTCGACCCAGTCCGTGGCATCTCTGCCCACCATATGCATGATGGCCTTGGGTCCTCCCGGGTGATATTGGAGCCAGCCATCAAGCCGCAAGACATATCCGCGGTGAATAATGATATGTCGTCCGCTAGCAATCATAGCCTCAATCTCATCGCGGGTCATGAGGGGTAGAACCCTCTTTCCGCCAACATCCTGCGCCGGCTGGCGAGAAGAATCATCAGTGGCCGACATAGTGCTAATACATGACAATCGTAACGTTTAAAGGAGGAAACAGAGCAAAGAAAAAGGTCAAGCAGGTTGTGTGGGAAAGAAAACAGCTGAGCCAGAAAAGAAGCCGACGTTGTTGAGAATTCACCGCTTGAAGCCACGGAAGCCGCACGTATCGAATGACTTTGGTAGAGGTACGGAACAGAATGAGGCGAGGTACAAGCACATATTTACGACAGACGCCGCCACCAAGGTCCCCATTAAACTGCGAGTAGTACTAACCCGCTATTTATGGCCCTTTCCGTATTAGCTAAGGGCAGCACAGCCAAGGTGAATACCGAATTGATGCTAGTGGGGGGGAAGCTAACAGCTAAAGCCAAAGATGCGTAATGGAGCTGCAAGTAGATAAATACGCATACAAAAACCCTACAAAATAATCGAATATTATAGACATTAAAGAGATGCGAATTAGAATTCAAATATCAATTGCATTTACAATGAAAAATATTTGACAAATTATACAAGGAATATAGAAAGAAGATATCATGTTTGAATTACTCGATCAAGATGAGAATTCGTGAAATATTGAACTCTTTCAACCATGATTCACTATCAAAGCAAACTCTGTATCATACATCACAAGCGACTGAAGAGACCAATTGGATTGGTAAACGTTTTAATGAAGTGCATTTGAAAAAAAACCCTAATTGATTCATGATCATAGCCGTGGGGGATTAATGTACAACCCAGACGTACAAAAGCAACCGTAAACCTTATCCCTTGACCCCTTTATGACAACCAAAACGACCTCGAAAGAAAGCGCAAACGACCAACGGAAAAATTACAATTCTTGGCTGGAACCCTTGCCAGTCTTGCCAGTCGTCTTCTTGGGGAGGAGGTCTGTACAAAAGTCAGTAACCATTTACTTCTTGTTGTGGTTTCGGAAGTCTTACTCTGGTGGATGTTGGGCAGAACACCACCCTGAGCGATGGTGACGTGTCCCAGCAGCTTGTTCAACTCCTCATCGTTTCGGATGGCGAGCTGGAGGTGACGAGGGATGATACGGGTCTTCTTGTTGTCACGAGCGGCGTTACCAGCCAACTCGAGGATTTCGGCAGCGAGGTACTCGAGAACGGCAGCGAGGTAGACGGGAGCACCGGCACCGACACGCTGAGCGTAGTTGCCCTTTCGCAGAAGACGGTGGACACGACCAACGGGGAACGCAAGACCCGCCTTGGAGGATCGGCTGGAATGGAGTCAGGTTTGCGTGTTCAAGTAGATGGATTGTTTTGATCTTGTTTGGATCAGAACGCGTGTACCGCGTCGAGATAACTTACGATTGAGCGTTCTTGGAGCCAGAGGCCTTGCCGCCAGATTTGCCGCCGCCAGTCATTTTGAAGTTGGTTTTTGGGTTAACGAAAAATTACTCGAAAGTAGATGCAAGGTGCGAGATGCGGTAAATGTCGGAATGGTAAACGTGCAGCGTGGATAGTTGAGAGACAGTGTAAATGGAGAGGTTTGAGTTCGGCGGGGGGAATCTACGTTAAGTAGTTTTTGGTGCTCAGCGCGCGAGATCACCAATCACCCTCCCTCTGTAGCTACAAATGCGCTAGTCCCGTTTGGGAAAATAGACGTGTCCCAAGGAAAACAATGCGACAATCAACTGGAACTGCGGGGGGGTGTACAAAGTACATCGAGTACTGCGAAACTGGGTCCAGGCAGAGATGCAGCTAATGCTGGCTCCAGGTACCTAGGCGGTACATGGCTTGGTATCCCGGCACTGAGCATTCTCTCCTCGCGATCTCTGCCCCATCTCAGCGCTGGCTCGTGTTGTGTGAGCCTCGATGTGGTGTCCATTATGGCTGGGTAGTCTCTTCTCCTCATGCTGATGCTATTACTCTAGATTATTGACAGGGTACTCTTGCGCACGTAGAGAGTGTATGAGGTTTCGATTACTCTTTCTGTTTACTGATATGTGTAAGATGTTGGCACAGCGCGTTGATTTGCAGCATTTACCACGAGTACTCAGAAAATGCACCGCAGCAAAATCATGGATACCACTCGCTCTGGATTAAATCGCAGCCTGCTTATTGGATGAAAAATGATGGATGATCCCAGGCGGTACTTGTGAATTTTGCTCCAGGGCTTCGTTAATCGTGCCGCTGTGGAATCTCGCGTACCCAGTCGTTTTACCTCAGGTCCATTTCTGTGTATGCAGATACAAGCATTGCAGTATCTATGGGGACATGATTTTGCTTACATGTTCCTTGCTTTTGATGTGGCTGGTTAATATTGGCTAGAATGAATGGTCTTTGATTAGCTTGATGCTAAACACGTATGTGGTCTACTATGCAACATTCGATGATTGTTGGGTTGTAATGGTGTTGCCCTAAGATTGCTTTGTTACTGTTATGCGAAAACCTGATTATGAGGATTCGTGAGCGTGTCATCACCTCACTCTGCCTCATGGCTTGCACAATATGCGCACATGTACATCATTTAGAAGCAATCACTAAAAAATACAAGTAACAGGGCAAATAATTGAACACAATGGTGCAATCGCTGGAATCACTACAGTTACAGGGTAGGCAGGGCTGAAGCAAAAGTGAGGCTATCCAGGCCCTCGTGCTAAGAGGCGGTATGTACCAGGGCGCGTTCAGGCAGAACACTCCAGCGCGCAAGGCAAAGGCGGGAGGTACATGCGCCGGTGAGATCACAAGAAAAAAGGTACATCCGTCATCAGCTGGAAGGGGGGGCTGGTGGAGAGACAAGCTGCATCGATAAAAAAGGCTGGGACTAGCCAATCACATGCAGGTGAGCAAAGAAATGGCAGCAAGAAAAAAAAGAAAAACAACAAAAAAGACGCGACTAGACGTTATGGAGCGAGCAAGGCAATCGCATCTGGTGCAGGGACTCGAGCCCCGTTGAGAAATGCGTGATAATCAAGTTGCGCCATGCCGAGAAATGCTTAGTGCGGCATAACTGGAGCACAAGCCGTGACTTGTGAATACATGGTACTTTGCAGCGAACCTTTTTTTTTCGGGCCTACCAGAGGCTTGCACCCTTTTTCGCAGCCAGCAGTTTTACCGCACTTTTGCAGCTACGAGGGCGTGCACGCGCCTTCGCTCGCGCCACCCCTACTTGCTTCCCCCAAGCAAATCAGTAATCCACTTGCACCAACGCGTCCAGCTACAAAAGCCCAGCTCATCCCCAAACGTCTTTCCCGCACCATTCACTTTCATCATCACCCGCTGCCAGCCCGCCCTTTTGCCATTTTGATTATCAACACTTGAAATCTACATCGATTGCATCAACTTAATCCAAAATGCCTCCCAAAGCTGCCGACAAGAAGCCCGCCGCCAAGGCCCCCTCAACCGCCAGCAAGGCTCCCGAGAAGAAGGACGCTGGCAAGAAGACCGCCGCTTCTGGCGAGAAGAAGAAGCGGTCAAAGACTCGCAAGGAGACCTACAGCTCCTACATCTACAAGGGTTTGTCAACACTGGATTTTTCCACTTCTCTTTCTGTTTTTGCATTTGATTCTAACTTGGTACACAGTCCTCAAGCAGGTCCACCCTGACACCGGTATTTCCAACCGTGCCATGTCCATCCTCAACTCGTTCGTCAACGGTAAGCTTTTCTCGCATCTACTTTTTCCTTTTTGATCCATTTCAACCATACTGACTTGAATAGATATCTTCGAGCGCGTTGCCACCGAGGCTTCCAAGCTGGCTGCCTACAACAAGAAGTCCACAATCTCTTCCCGAGAGATCCAGACATCTGTCCGATTGATCCTGCCGGGTGAATTGGCCAAGCACGCCGTCTCTGAGGGCACCAAGGCCGTCACCAAGTACTCTTCATCCACGAAATAAAGGGTCAAGATGGCTGGTTCTGATTTTCAATCTGAAAACTTGGGTTTTTGTTTGCGTGACTTTAGTGTCTTTACTCGAGACGATGGGTGACTGTGTTTCGCCTTTGGGATCTCTTAATGCGTTACGGATGGTTTGCTTTATGGGGGCAATGTCTTCACGGTCAATGGGGTTCGCGGTTGTACAATAGCTATCGAGGATATCTCGAAGCAATGGTTTCTGCACATTATGCTATTTTATTTTCCTCTGCATCAACAATTACAGAATCTCCTAAATTGTCCATGTCTTCTACCCCTGCCCGAGGCCCGCTCGGGTTCGCTTCATCGTTTGACTCACAGGATGCAGTATACCTTGATTATCACTAGCGCCCAAAGGTGTTCCGGTACTCCAGCCCATTTTCTCAAGCATATTTCGACCCCGGTTTCCACTTCCCAGCTCTGGCGCAGATGCGCCGATGACCTCACCATCCCGGTAGCTAGTTCCGGCATCATTTCGTCCTGATGGCTTCTGTCGACTTTGTTTGGACGGTTGAGAGGGCCGTGAATACTGCCGTTTAATTCGCGTGACGGCCTGCTCAAAAGCGGCTTCCTTATATGTCGTTCTTTTTGTTCGGTAAAGGACTGGTCTACGCTGCTCGCCAGCCCCAATCGACTTGGATTTAATGTCGAATTTGTTTGCCAACTCGTGGACCATTTTTCTTGTTCGTTTATCCATGGGTGGCAGATTTAGGCTAAGAAAACAGTCAGTAAGATGGACGTTTTGATAGTGCTACGGTATACGTGCGTTTCTTGAGATCCAATGAGGAACAATTTCACTTCCTCTGCAACTTGGCCCATGGTTATGCCTGTTGAGTATTTCGCTCGTAGGTCAACCTGGCCTTTCTTGCCCAGCAATCCCATAGCTCGTAACTCTTCCCTCTCCTTCTTCCTCTGGGCCTTTTTGAGCCGATCATTGTTGAATGCAGATTGGAGTTGCTCTTCAAGATCAGAGTCTATGTCATCCCCGAGCAACTGCAGGCGCCTCCCCTTGCCCCGTTTAGGTCGCAAACTAGGCCGTTCCCAGTCCATGAAATCGAAACCGGCCTGCTCTTCAAGCTCATCAAGATCGGGAATGTCTTCAAGATCTGGAATATCTTCTGATTCTGAATCAACTTCAACTTCCTTGGCGTTCTCTGGACCTGAAGGTGCCGATGGAGGAACTTCGGCATCGTCATCATCCGTTGATCCACTATCTGAATCGTCATCAATTCCCATACCCTCAAACATTTCGCCATTCTCGCGCATGTTGGCGATGTAATCGGCGATCCAAGCGTCTTCTTCGTCCTTCTCCCGATTCCGTCGCTTGCGTGCCTTGTCTCGTTTCTTTGTTGGCCATAGCAGATCGTCGGAATCGTCATCCTCTAGTGTAGTACGGAGTTGAGGCCCCCTAACTGCAACTGAGATCTGCTTCTCTACTGCACGAATCTCGGTTGTCATAGACGTAAGTGTGATGCTGGGAGCCTGCTCTTTCGGCTTCATGGCGTTTCGGCCTTTAAAGACAATGACTTCATCGCTAGAGGTGTCGTCTTGAGATGCTGGATCCCCATTAATCTCTTCTTCGGTTGCCTTGTATTGAGACATCGCTTCTTCGGGTGCTGGTTCTTCAGGTGCTTTCTCTTCAGGCGTCTTCTCTTCAGATGCTATCTCTTCAGGTATCGTTTCGTCAAATATTAGTTCTTCAGGTATCGTTTCTTCAGGTATTGGTTCTTCAGGTGTTATTTCTTCAGACATTGCTTCTTCAGGCATAGTTTCTTCAGGTATAATCTCTTCAGTTGCTGCTTCGACATGGATTGTTTGTACATGTGATGGTTCTTCATCTATCGTTTCGGATATTGCTTCTACAGGAGCTTCTTGTTGGGTTGGGGTGTCTTTGACTATCAAGTCTTCGGGTGTTGCAGTGCTCTGAGGAGCATCCTTTGCAGTCTCTGTTTCTGTCTGTAGATCGAGCAAAGGGTCATGAGTACCCGAACTGACGAAGGTGACGGGTCTCTTCCGAAGCTGCGTGTTACTGCTCCAGAACGAGTTGTCGTGATGAGAAGACTGTCGGGCTTCGTCAAGTAGTGTGAAGGCAACTGTTATAAAGACGTCAGTTAATTATGTGCCCCGATGCCCTAATCAGATGTCTCGAAGGAAGCTACCGTTCTGTGCTGGAGTCGCAACATCATAGTTGGCGAAGTTGCCTCTTTGCCGAGGCGATTGGTTCCAACCACCCCTCTGTTTCCCACCACGACCACGGCCACGCCCCCCCCTCATATTGACTGGTATCTGTGTTGTGAAGGCTGGTGCCAACGATTTGCATGGCACAATGACCAAAAGCGATTCTGGAGGTCTGTTGAAACCATACCCTGGTAGAGAGATACCTAGGCTAAAGTGCAGCTGTGGAAGAGGAATCGCGCTGCCTTCTGAGGCTAGTGTGACTCTTTTTCGAGGTGGGACACTGGTTACATAATCTATTTCGTCCAATAGCCTGCAATGTAATTGACTTTTGTGCCTTAATTATCAGTGGCATCTAGCCCATTGTTTTTTCCTTATGAGAATAGAAAGGGCCGACAATGGATGATTTTCAGATATTGGAATTAAAAATACTCAATTTTATTCTAGAGGACACCTCAATGAAATGATAATCTGCTGTTATTTTGCATACATTTCCGCTGTGAAGCCATTGATTGTATCGACCTTCAGTCTGCATATTGCCGTATTTAGACTAGATTGACACGCTAGCGTGGTGCTCCTCGCAACTTATTTCGACTTGCTTGCTGACTTGTATGATCTTGGTGGGAGGGTCAATAGACTGCGTCAACAACGATCCCGAATTGGCCAGCTCAAAGTCTTCACCAGCTGCTCCCTGCTGCTAATTCGGCCAACATGGTGCTCGCTCTATTCTCGCGGGGAGCTCTCCGCAGTTCCGTCGCCGCCGGCGTCAGCAGCAAACGATCCCTATCCGATGTAGCAATCACACGCACTGGCAAAACTATTCTACGAACAGAGGGCGGCCGGTAAGCGACGCACGCAACTGATACAGAGACAAGTCAATTAACATCATATTCCAGGTCTTCTCTCGGAGGTACGATCGCAATATTCGACGCTTGAGGTTTGAGGTTAGGGGGGCTAACGGCCTGGATAGGACATACCGCGACAGTCTTCGGTGCGACGGGTCAATTGGGTCGGTACATTGTGAACCGCCTTGGTATGTTCAACGAATTGAAGCGATGAGTCTTTGCCACGGCTCTAACTCTCTATATCTAGCCCGTCAGGGATGCACCGTTGTCGTCCCTTTCCGCGAAGAAATGACAAAGCGACACCTGAAACTGACTGGTGATCTCGGCCGCGTTATTTTTGTTGTATGCCTGTCACAGACGAATTGGATAAATTGGACGAGTTAATTCTGATGCGCTCGCAGGAGTACGATCTTCGCAACACTGCTTCCATCGAAGCAAGTGTGAGGCACTCGGACGTCGTGTACAACCTTGTTGGCCGGGACTATCCTACCAAGTACGAATGACCAATACTAACACTTCGATCCCGACGACATACTAAGATGTGATAGGAACTTTACCCTTGAGGATGTGCATGTGGAGGGAACAGAGCGCATCGCTGAGGCTGTCGCAAAGTACGACGTTGATCGTTACATTCACGTCTCGTCTCATAATGCCGATGTCAACTCACCCTCTGAATTCTTCAGAACAAAGGTATGCGCGAACATTTCACTGTGAAAGTATAGAACTAATTTGCGCAACACTAGGGACGTGGAGAGATTGTTGCCAGAAACATCTTCCCTGAGGCCACCATTGTGCGACCGGCGCCCGTCTTCGGATTTGAGGATAACCTTCTGCTGAAGCTTGCTTCCGTACTGAACCTATTCACAGCCAACAACATGCAGGAGAAATTCTGGCCAGTCCACGTAAGTGTCTGTAGATAGAGGTGTTTAATAGCCATGCTGATATATTCGTAGTCTATCGATGTGGGTGCTGCTCTGGAGAAGATGCTGTATGATGATTCAACGGCCGGCAAGACTTTCGAGCTCTATGGACCCAAGCAGTACAGCTTGGCAGAGATTGCAGCTTTGGTGGACAAGGAAATCTTCAAGAAGCGACGACACATCAATGTGCCCAAGGCCATCCTAAAACCAGCGGCCAAGGTCCTGAACGACGTTCTGTGGTGGCACACCATCTCTGCGGATGAAGTGGAGCGAGAATTCATTGACCAGGTCATTGACCCTGAAGCTAGCACATTCAAAGATCTTGGTATCGAACCGGGTGACATCGCCAACTTTACGTACCACTATCTGGTAAGCGATCTGTACTCCGAAGCTTGTTACGTGGCCGGTCAGCCGTCTAATTTCCTCTATAGCAAGGATTCCGAAGCTCTAATTACTACGACCTCCCCCCTGCCACGGAGAAGGAAAAGAAGGAGGACAAGAAGTACATCCATGTTTTGGATGAGCTATAAACACAGCACATTTGTATATCTAGGAGGGATAGTACGGTATATAATACTATTAGAACCAAGAAAAACAGATGCTCTGGACGTGCCTATTGGGCTTTCTTTGTTTTCAAAAGATAGTATTTACATAATTCAAAATACAAAAACAAAACAGTTTACCATACAAATCAATATGGCCCTTGATAGCCGGGTCGGGGCTGACTTAAAAAACTAGTATAAGCATATGCTAAATTTACCTAATCCGACCTACCTGGCTGTTTCAAATACGTAGTGCCGCCTTACTCTATTACTCTAATTCTCCGCATTCAAGTCGATCCCTCCATAGGTACGACATTCTTTTCCGCCGTGGGAGCCGGCTCATTTGTTCATCCCGCATCAAAACTGCGCCCGACTCTCCGAATTGCAAATTGCACTGCACATGAGGCCTCCAACAAGGCAGTGCTTGAGCTTGGAAGTGAACATTTCCAGAGCATCGCGGATTTTCGCACTAGTATCGCCTGGGTCTCGGACATTCCCCACGTTAAGCAGATCGACTTCCGTCTCGTCCATTTCAATCGGCTCTCGCGCCTTCAGATCGCAAGCACGTGAGGTCAATAAGCAAGTGACCACAAACACTTACGTCTGCAACCATCCCGCTCCGGCATCTTCGCTCGACGGGCATTTCAGAGCCCAGCGCAGCATCTTATATTCGTCGCTGCGCAAGCCGATCCGGACCAGCCGCGATCTCGATCTTCGCAGCAGCTTCACATTCACCACCGGCGCCGCAATCGTTCTCGCCGTTGTCACCATCTCTTACCTTGCGACAGCCAACTTGCGCGATCATCCAGCAACTACTGCGACTCCGGAAGACATTGCGATCGCTTCCCCGCCATCTAACAGCATGCCGGACCAAATCGCACCGGGGCACGTGGGCAACCTCACCCCGGAGCAGGAAGAGAAGCTGCGCCAATTGTGGCAGGCCTTCTTCCAGCTCTGTGGCATCCTTGAGGACAGTGCCTCTGCCAGTACGAATACGGCAGCCCATGGAAAAGCGGAACCGGCAGAAGCAGAGAAGAAGAGGCGATTTGGCGTCTTTAAGAGAAAGGGAAACGAAAAGGCCGCCGCAGCGAGCGAGGCTGCCGAAGACGACAAATATGGCCAGAACAAACACTTCCAAGAGGTTCTTGCGACCAACAGCCCCGAGGCCATTCGTGAGACGTTCTGGAGCATGGTAAAGCATGACCACCCAGATGCCCTCGCCTTGCGCTTCCTTCGAGCCCGCAAGTGGGATGTGGACAAGGCCCTGGTCATGTTGGTGTCCACCATGAGCTGGCGACACAGCGACATGAAGGTGGACCTTGACATCATGGCGAATGGCGAAGAGGGAGCTGTTGTCAATGCGCGCGAGGGCGAGAAAGATGCCAAGAAGGTTGGCGAAGACTTTCTGGCGCAACTTCGTATGGGCAAGAGCTTCTTGCATGGTGTGGATAAGCAGGGCCGACCAATTTGTGTGGTCAGAGTCCGCCTCCATCGTCAAGGAGAGCAGTGCGAAGAGAGTCTTGAACGATACACCGTTTTCCTAATTGAAACGGCGAGAATGGTGTTGAGACCACCTGTTGATACAGCAGTATGTTACCCTGGATTGGGATTTTCCACTCGAGGCTGTGGATGTTACTGACCACACTATTAGACCATCATCTTCGATATGACGGGATTTTCCATGGCAAACATGGACTACACTCCTGTCAAGTTTATGATTAAGTGCTTCGAAGCCAACTATCCCGAATCTCTTGGAGCTGTTCTTGTTCACAACGCACCGTGGATCTTTCAAGGTAAGAAGAAAAGACTGCTGATTTAAGAGGAGAACAACTACTGACACTGGCGTTAGGAATCTGGAAGATCATCCGCGGCTGGCTGGATCCGGTGGTGGCGGCCAAGGTTCATTTCACGAATAACAAGGGTGACCTGCAGGAATTCATCGAGCCCTCGCATATCCTCAAGGAACTTGGAGGTGACGAAGACTGGGAATTCAAATATGTGGAGCCCGTCGCTGGCGAAAATGACCTGATGAAGGATGTTGAAACCAAGGCAAAGCTTCTCGCGGGCAGGGAAAAGCTTGTCAAGGAGTATGAGGACGCGACTCTGCAGTGGATACACAAGGAAGGCGAAAGCAAAGAAGTCTTGGCTAAGAGGGACGAATTGGCAACACAGCTTAAGGAAGACTATTGGAGACTCGACCCATATCTGCGCGCGCGCTGTCTCTACGACAGACAGGGAATATTACAGGGTGCTGCTGGGGCGAACTGGTATGAACCGGCAAGGGCGGCGACTGCTGACGGGAATGGGAATCTAGACACGTCGATCAACGATGTAGATTAAAGAAACGGCCATGCACCAGGAAAACTTTGGATAGATTGGGGTCCTGCGGGTTCTATGGAGGATAGACATATATATAATATTTTCATTGTCTGCGTACCTCGCGTAAATCATACCATCCTAATATTGCTTGGCCAGCAGACCTGTGATATCACATGGCGAAACTTACATCTTGGCCTTGATATCCTCACACAGAGCTTTGAGCTTCTCCATATCGCCGCTAGTAGCGGGCCAGGAGATGCCCAGGCCTTCAGTTTCATTGGGCTTCGGAATCTATATAGAGGGCATTAGCTAGAGTCGAAAGCCGGGGCGTTCAACTGATCGAGGGTAGATAGTGGTCATACCATGTGGAAGTGGACCTGTGGCAGTCAATGTCAGCTTGTCATTCACTCAGCATTTCACAGTCACAGTATAGTTGAAGCTTACATGATGCACTTGCTGGTGGGCAATGGTTCCGTTGTTTTGAAGGATGTTGTAATCGGTGGCTCCAGTAGCCGTCACCAGCTTCTTGAGAGTAGGCTGAATGAAGTAAACACGTGGTTAGCAAATGAAAAGTAAGTGAAGCAACTGACAGATGTGTTACCAGGATCTCGGACAGCTGATCGTCGGGAATATCAGCCAGCTTTGCGCCATGATACTTCGGGATGACAAGCTAGATGAGTGACACAGCGTTAGCAGTCTGCCAGTGAGCTCGATGAGCAGGAGGAGATTTACAGCATGGCCCTTGCTTAGCGGCCCGATGTCGAGGAAAGCAAGCGTCTTTTCGCTCTCAAAGAGCTTCAGAGCCGGGATCTCGCCTGGTGTAAGATGCTGTTAGTTCTGTTGTAAGAGCGGGAGGGGTAGCTTGTCTTAGTAGTGGCGTTTTGTCATTTTTCGTCTCGCCAAACTTACCCTTGATAATGCGGCAGAAGATACAAGACATGATTACTTTTATGTGGGTGAAGATTGGCGATGAGGAAAACGAGCTATGAGTTGGGTATGGAAAATGAGCCTGACGGTGGCAGTAGGTAGTGGAGAGGACTGATTTAAGGGTAGTGAGTGACAAGATATTACTATATGAAGAGGGGCTTGTGTACGTATTACATCACCTGCGACAATGGGATTATATAGCGGGTAATGTAAAATAAATTGAAAATAAATTGAAGATCGAATAGAAATCGCTACTATCACTGCAATTCACTACATTGATATTATCGATGCATTTTTTTGGTATAGGCGATAGAACTTATTCCTCCATCCACTCTTACTTATCTCTCTTATATGAAACAAGTAGCTCACCTTTACTAGACATGCACTTGAATTCCCTACCCCAGATTACATACGCATGGCGATTGGATCAAAACGGACGTAGTTGCCAGAATAAATGCATTATTTTTTACTATATACCCATGATCTAATTTTGGCGCAAGCAAAGTCCTCAATGCCCATTTGCGTGGTGTGGGGGAGCTATCAAATATTAGCAGTCGAAACAGGCGCAAGGAGTGCATTCGCTCACGGTCTAAGATCGGAGATGGTAGGTTTCGCTCAAATTTGGATCCTGGCTCAATTAGCTTCTGTTTTCCTTTCGTATGCGCGATTGTATGTGTCGTCTCACCTCCTGGTGCGGTTGGCGGAACGTATGGATCAGGGTGTTTCCAGCTTTCGAGTAACTTTTCTGTCTCCGCTAACAGGGCCTGGAAGATAATTAATGGCGGCCCTCCATTGAAAGCGCGGGTAATGTTGACTGACTCTCTGTTGTCGGGGATCTGTGACCTTCTTGTTGGCCTCAAACAAGGATCGGATATAGAGCGCCTGGCCTCGCCATAGGTGACGATGGACAGCCCAGTCCAGCGCAAGCTTCAATGAGCGACGGTATAGTGACCTAGAAATTGGACATTATCGGTTAGAATCGAGTACGTCGACGGTCGCAGGCTTAATTGATGTATGTACTGACAGAGCAGCTTGTCGCGTCGTCATGTTGGCTAGATGGTGGTCCTGGCGAAAAGACCGTGGTTTGAATTGGCAGTAGATCTCTCGGAGGTTGACGTTTGGTACACAGAAGTAGAATTGTCTGCCTTACGCCGGACTCTCATTCTAAGGCAACAACACGACCCGTTAGCCGGCCACGCTTTTAACCTCTTGTTAAAATAGGTAGTATTAATCCCATTGGGGAAGTTCTTTTCGTACTAAGTAATTATCAATTTTTTAAGAGCTTAACTTCAAATTGTGATTAACTTATATAAATAAATTATTTAATTGCTTTAAGTTTACAAAAGTAAAATAAAATATTAAATAATTAATATTTTAAATATTATTATAAATAGATATCTGTACATAGAAAATTAATTTAACTTATAACAAACCGCTAAAACATTGAATTTATTTAAATTTTTAAAAAATCATCTTATGTAATTTTTTTCACTTGTTGCTTACATTGCGCTTCTTGCGTCGAATCGCCCTGGACCGCCGCGATTTAGTACATTGAGATTTACCTGATCTCTTGTCTTGGTACCTACCACCTACTAAACTCCCTAGGTGCAGTAGTAGCTGTGCAGTCTACCAAGTGCCGGATACTTGGGGGATTGATTCGACTGGCGCACGAGCAGCGATGCCGAGTATCCAAGGCTTCAATACCTTGAGGGCAAGATCATACATCTTGCGCTTACCTTTATTTACCCGGGTTATCCTACTGGCGATAATATGTTTCTGGCTGGCTAGCTTGCCGGGTTACTGGGATGTGAGGCTCTGGGGTTCTCTGATCCCGGACCAGATGTCCTTTGCAGCAGGTAACCAATGTGTTCTGAAATCTGGGTTGGCTGTGTATGATCTGACTTGGTCTTAGGATACCGGTTGAATACATTCCCTCTTATCCATCTCAACTTCCTCCATGCAGTTCTCAATGTTGTTGCGTTGACGCCATTGATGGAACGATTCGAAAGCGAATATGGAACTCTGACTACGTTGGCGCTTTTCTTTGGACGTAGGGATACCATCTTCAACCCAATCTTCATGCCATTGTCCTAACGGAAGCAGCTCTGACTACGATTCCTGCCGTTCTGTATCTCTTTATTGAGATTGCCATTCTCCGTGCCAACCATGCCGTCATGGGCGCCAGGTAAAACTACCTCAACAGTGCTCATGAGTAGCGAGATGGATTCGTTATACTAACTTGGTCTCGGTAGCATGTGGGTGTTTTTGCTCTTGGGCATGGAGGCAATCCGAACGTATAAATCGAACCCATATCTGGTCATTGGGACATATTCACTCCCCACCTGGACCACGCCCCTACTCATGATAGTGGTTGTTGCCGCGCTGCTGCCAAGCACTAGTTTGTTGGGTCATCTTTGCGGCGTTGGCGTTGGCTATATCGGTATGGTCTCCAACTTTGCACATGAGCCGTGGATCTTACAACTAACATCTGTTTCGTAGCTGGCCTTGGCTACGTCAAGTTGCTCGCACCTCCAGAGTGGGCACTTCGATGGATCGAATCTCGCCTGAATCTCCTTGCCATATTGCCGCACTATGTCAGCGTGGACCAAAAGACATATGGTAGATTTGGTGTCTTGCCCTCGACCAATCGCCCTGTTGGAGGCGCGTCGACAGAGTTAGTAGGAGTGGGTGCTTAAATATATGAGCGGCTTCATACGACGCAGCCATTTGGATGCATATTACACGGTGTTGACATTCAATTACTTTGCGAAGCTGATCGTTAGTCAGAACAAAATGGAGTGTTGTTATGGGTAAAGCGTGAGAATGATAGGTTATTCGCGGCTCAGACGTTGATTATGCACAAGAGTTCGTTATGAAGGATAACCTGAAGCCATAGCGAACATACAATGTCTGATATGAAATAGAAGGCATCATTCAATTGCCCCCATAAGCGTTCGGTGAATCGATTCAATGAGCCACATTGTAATGCGTCAGTTCAGGTGGGGCCATGCCTGTGTTACGTGTAAAGCGGTACCAAGAAGTCCGTACTGTAAAACTAAAAAATTGGGCTTGGAAGGGAAAGGGAAGACCCATCAAATAATTCCGGGACGTACCTGTCGCATGTCACTTTATTTTCATGCACATGGTCTACTTCCAAGATCCAAGTCCTGATTGCTCTCTTTCTGCGATTTAGACGTCACCACACTACGAAGAGGACAACCGCCTTGAAATCGACTCGCTGCCCATCTGGGACTTTGGCCCTGCTTCTATGCAATGCTCAGCAACAGAGATAGCACCGCCCTTCAGAAAACCTATGATTCAAGTTACCTCAGTTGTTCAACGGCTGTGTATTATGAAGGCCAGGTAAGGCGATGATGGGCCGCCTCGTCTCATTTTAACATGCTATTTTCAACTACGTGCCTAGGCTGACACTTCGTTTTCTCTTTAGGGCGATGAGAGCGAGGCTACTCGACATTGGAAGGCCGCACTTCGACGCATAAATGAGTACTACGCGTCGACAAGCGCACCAAGAGTCGCCGGGACATACACCGATACGGATGCTGCCTTGATAGACGCGGTGAAAGAGCTGGAGCTACAATGCAAAGAAAGAATTGATCTCTTGGAAGCGCTGAAGCTGTCCCGGCAAGAGGGCGTCGCTTCGACGTATCGTGACAATACTGCACAAGCCACTGGCAGCTCCAGCCAGGTATCGGGGACCATAGGGCAAGGCTCTATCCCTGCGGTAACATATTCCGAACTTTCACGTCCTTCGTTCTCAACGAGGAATTCACTTGAGGCAATGACGTCATCTGAAGAAGCGATTAGGAGGATCCATAGCACCCCTGCCGATTCAACTCAACGAGTTGCCTACTCGCTTCCCACTTCGAGAACCCCAGATTTGCCTGACATGCGAAGTGACAAGGCGGCCCGGGCTCCAAGCCCCGAGAAGCGCACTATGAGGACTACACTGCGATCCAAGAAGACCAGCGATCGATCATCTACTCCTCGTAAATTGAACAGGCCTGCAGCGGACGGGCCAAGCAAGGCCGCGACCATTGCGTGGAGCACTTCCGGATCTCGAGACAACTTCTTAAATCCCTTCTCTACTGAAGGACGGCCATCAAAATCAAGCCCTACTCCGCGTCAGTCCCTGGATCGCAACACCCCCGGTTCGCAGAAATCAACGATATCATATGACTCGAAGTCTCAGCGTACATCGCCTCAAAAATGGAACATGGTTCCTTTGTCTGATGAATCTCGTCTTCCACAACCTTCAGTTCTGTCTATTAGCGCAGCGTCAAGTGCTCTGACATCCTCGTCCAGCCAAGAAGCCTCCGCGTCATATCAAACTCCAAGCAAACCAGAGCAATATGCAACCCCCCGGAAGCCCCCTGTCTTTGAAGATGTGTCAGTTCAAAGTAAGAGACCAAGTGCTAAGGCTGGCACTCCGGAAATGTCTGGAGGACAAAGGGAATCCAGTACCTCCAGGAGTAAGAGGATAGTTATGGACAGTCCGCTTTTATACAAATACGACACAGAACGAGCAGATCGATACCGGGACGATGCAAGACGACCATCCTCCGAGTTTGCCACTCTGAACCAAGTTGACAGCCGCTCAAGTGAAGAGGCTGCCGAGGGTACAGCATGGGGAGCTAAAAACGACAAAACACCAAAGAAAATGACAAAGGCAGCCATTCTCAAGAATCTGCCACCTGGCATAGACGAGAGCGCCGCAAAGCAAATCTTTAACGATATTGTTGTACAAGGAGACGAAGTTCACTGGAACGATATTGCAGGCCTGGAGGTTGCGAAGAACTCTTTGCGGGAAACAGTAGTATATCCATTCCTACGCCCTGACCTGTTTATGGGCCTACGCGAGCCGGCTCGCGGAATGCTCCTATTTGGGCCGCCGGGGACTGGAAAGACGATGCTGGCTCGCGCAGTAGCCACCGAATCCAAATCCACCTTCTTCTCCATATCTGCCAGCAGCCTAACAAGCAAATATCTGGGAGAGTCAGAGAAACTGGTGAGAGCGCTCTTCGGCCTCGCCAAAGCGCTTGCTCCGAGTATCATATTCGTCGATGAAATCGATTCACTGCTATCTCATCGATCGGATGCTGGCGAGCATGAGGCGACTAGGAGGATTAAGACCGAGTTCCTTATCCAGTGGAGTGAGCTCCAGCGAGCCGCAGCCGGCCGAGAGGCGGATAGCAAAACGAGCACGCGGAATGAAGCTCAAAGAGTCTTGGTATTGGCCGCAACGAATCTCCCATGGGCAATTGATGAGGCCGCTCGGCGACGGTTTGTGCGCCGACAGTATATTCCATTACCGGAGCCCAAGACGCGGGAGACACAACTGAGGACATTACTACGACAACAAAATCACAGCCTGTCAGACGAAGATGTAGAGCAACTTGTACAATTAACGACTGGTAAGCACACTTTCCCCTTGGCGCCTGATTACGTTGACAATCACTAAACTGCCTGACAGGATTTTCGGGATCCGACATCACAGCTCTTGCCAAAGATGCAGCCATGGGACCACTTAGGTCTCTAGGCGAAGCCCTTTTGTATATGACAAAGGAGCAAATACGGCCCATGGATCTCTCAGATTTTGAGCAAAGCTTAAAATCTATTCGGCCGAGCGTAGACCAACAAGGCCTCCGGGAGTACGAAGAATGGGCCGAGAAATTTGGCGAACGTGGTGGTTAAAGCTGAACTGAGCTGAGTTGTCTACCTGCGTCCAGATACAACATCCCTTCCGCTCAAGGCAAGGTTAGCATGTGCTCAAACTACGGCAGTACGCGATCGAAATATCAAGTAGCAGCTGTGGTGTGTGTTGCGAGTTCTGTCAGATCGATTACGACCGACGTCCGTGAATTCATTAAGAGGCGCTATATTGCTAAACTCTTACTCGGTTGTTGCTGGAAGCAAAATATGAGCATCCCTTTGCCAATAATCTCACACAGGTGTAGCCCTGGAACGATGCTACCCGATCTATTCATACAGCCATGTTGCGCCATGCCAACTGGAAATTGTGATATCCGATGTCCTCTGTCCTTTGTCGTGTGCCCTCCCGGTCATTCCTTCTGTTCCTCCTTGTTGTTTATTCTTCGTTCAGCCTTGACAGCTCGCTTGGCTTCTCGTTCGGCGATACGCTCCTCTAGTGAGGGAATCGGCGGCCGTTCCTCAACTGGAGTGCCATAGGGCGCAATGATGTTTTTGATAACGTGACGCTTGTGTTTGGAGGTCGGCCAGCCGGGAACGATGGAGACGACGTCGCCAGTACGAAGAGAGGAGTTGGGATCGTGCACGAGGTAGTGCTTTGGCTCTGCAAACCACTTTTGAACTCGTTAGCGGAAGGAGAGGAAGCGTGGGAATCGCATAATCACACACCTTGTTGATGACTTTATTCCATTTTTGACCACCGACTCGAACCTTGACGGTTTTTTGCATCAGACCAGCAGATACAACAATGCCATGCAGCTCATGAGTCACGCGCCGGGCGGCTTTTGCAACTTGTGAAGACATTTTGATATATATCTCTTAGTTTAGGTGAACAATGGTTAAACAATGCCAAACGATCATTGCTCCGAAGTCATTGACTGCTCTGTGGACCGCAGACAACCATCATCCCACTAAAAGTTTGCGACTAGCTGGAGCATACATACTCCAAGCCTTTTTGGGGGTTTATCTGCACGCACTAGCCGTATCGCTATTGGATGGAAGAGAAGCTGCCGAAGTTGACCCGGCATTCTAAAGGTGCGTCTTATCGATTAGAGTGGGAGGCATAATATACCAAGATTTTGTTGCCTTCTATTATTAGTTTGCGAGGGAAAAACATGATTTTAGGAACATGTGTGTATAGCAGAATATCAAATATTACTAGATTGTTTTTCTATGAATCCAGTAGTATATACGTTAAATTTCTTGATGGGTTTGTTGTAGATTTATAACTGTGACGACGCAGAAAAGAGAGACGGCGCTGTTCTCTTTCAATACAAAGTGAACCAATCATTAACTCGTAAAAGGCCTGTCCATCAAACTTGCATTAATGGTTCTTGGACTCGCCAAACAGCCCCCAGTCCTTGATGACAAAAGTTTCCCAGATGCGAGCTGCAATCTCAACGGCGTCTCCAATAAGCTTGCCCTGCTTGCCCAGCTCCAGATCAACCTCTTCGGCGTCGTATTCTCCTCTGATGTGAGGCACGTTGATGGTGATGAGAATATCTGTGTCTTGCTCTTCGAGGCGCAGCAGAGTCATGGTGAGGGCCGTGAAGTCTGGAGCTGAGCTTTGGTCGCTGGAGTGGCTGGCGTTGGGGGTTTGCGTTGCGATGAGGGTGTATGCGGGGTGTTTCAACCTGTTTTTCCCCCTGCTTGTTAGTGGACTGGGATACGATGCGCACAACGGGCGTGAGAAGAGAAAAGGGCGACGTTACTCTTGCATGCGCGAGAATTCAGTTTCGGCCGTGTTCCAGATCTTGACCGTGTTGATGTCCGAGCCGACCATGTCTTCTAGATGTGTGGTCATGGCGCGGCCGTCAATCTCGGGGCCGGATCCGGGGCCTCCAACGCGCTCTGTGATCTCGAAGATGATGCTCGTGAAGCCATCCTTGTCGATCCAGACTTCCTGGTTGTCGGGGACTTGTCTCAGTTTGCTGCAGAGAGGAACATGAAGTTGTAAGTTAGTTAAAGTTATATTTCTAGAATGCGCGCGACAGCTGAGGCGCAAGGTTTTTGCTGACCTGACATCTGCAAAGTGTTTCGGCAAGTCGCAGGTGATGGCGCCGCCGTAGAGGGGAGTGCTTCGGTATTTTGATGACATGGTGGTTATCGGTATCGGTATCGGTATATGGCTATTAGGAAGATATTGTAATTATATTGTGCCGTCTTTGGTCGTGAATGACTTTTGCAGGAGAATGAGAATGCGATATTCCAGAAGCTTGTTCGTGCAGGACGAGTGCTAAGCTTAATACCACAGTGGGGTAATTAGATGACATCACAAGACGCTCCGGCGTCCATGCGCGTAATGCAGCGGTTCAGCCTCAGAGAGTGCCTTGTTATTGATTCTAGCACTGAGCGAAATCGGGGCTAATGCACTGCGTAATTCGGGTACTTTGACGCCATTTGGTGTCAACATATTATATTATTTTGACATTGATGTTTCGGCGATTTATTAATTTATATGATGAAATAGTATTTAAGTTCTATATAAGAGCATCTGAATGATTTTAATCTAAAGTGGGCGGCAAGGGTAGTGTGAATCTAATGACTCATTTCATAGAGTCAATTATCTTGTTTATAGGTACTGCTCTTACTCCAAGCCGGTATACGGAGCATTATATAGACCTAGCTAAATAATTTTGCCCAATGCCAACCTACCAACTTATAGTTCCAATCTACTTGAACCTATAAACTTCAAACATTGATACCAGCTAAGCTTCTTTTATTTTGGAATTGACCAAGAAGAAGAGAGAGGTATTCATCATTTCCATAATGCCCATAATTTCTCTTGGAGAGTCTATACCTCCGGACACTGCTCATGTAAGTTGTTTCTCAGTCTGCAACGAATATAAACATTGATGACAGCCTTGACTCACTCATGCTAATCGCAATCGAAATTATAGGCAGTCAGTGTCTCATTGCCAACTTGGCAGGCCAATGTTGGTTATGAAGAAGGCGATGCTCAAGTTGTGAGCCGTATGGTCACCGGCTACCCTCGGTGAGTGAGATGAGATGCATCAACCTGTCTGTGTCGCGTGTAGCCTTTGCTTATTCTCCTGGACAATCAGATTTTTCATCCACAAGAGCATTCAGGCCTTTGCTCAGGACATTCTGACCGCCTATGGACGCGCTGGTCAAAAGGCAATGCTGTTTGCCACGGCTGCCGCTGGTCAGAGATGTCTAGAGTTTATGCGTCAGCGTGTGACTCCGCAAATCTCAAAACAGATCTTCGTGGTTAACCTTGCTCTGGATACGTCAAAAGATCTTTCTCCATTGCTGAAGCAACTGGCGCCGACCATTTCTGGCGTCATCTTCCCAGAGGATTCATTCCCAGTGGCCAAAGAATACTGGCAACATACCGGCGATGGAGTCTCGAGTCGACGGGCCGAATTCTCCCATGAGCTTTTTAAACTTGGCCAGTTGATTCCAGTTAATGAGCAACAGTACCATCACGCCGTTCTAGAGAAGCCTGTGCGTGGCCCAAAGCGATATTCAAGAGCCAATTCCACTGGGGGTCCCAATGCAGGTGGTTCCGAGAATAAGGCTCCTTCAACTTCCGAGAATCCGGATGAGGCTCGTGAAAGTTTCCATTTCCTGGAAGAGCGGTTTGGAAGAAATCTAAATCTTAGCCAAGTAGCCCGAGCAAAATCGGCTATTCGCAGAAGAATCGCAGGCTCTCTCGCTGGCGATGCCGACATGAATGATGAGACAGAGACCAATGGCGAAGCTAATACCCGTGGCATTGAATCTCTCGATGAGACTGATGTCTTGCTTTATCCTTGTGGCATGAACGCCATCTTCAACGCCCACCGCGCTCTCGTGGCTGCTCTGGGTTCACACAAGAGCATCAACTTTGGATTTCCCTACGTCGATACGCTCAAGATTTTGGAGAAATTTGGTCCGGGCTGCATCTTGTATGGCTATGCCTCGTCGGAGGAACTTGATGACCTTGAGCGCCTCCTGAAGGATGGACAGCGCTTCCTTGCCCTCTTTTGTGAATTCCCGGGAAATCCGCTCCTCGCCTGTCCGGATCTCAAACGGATTCGCAAGTTGGCAGACGAGTACAACTTTGCCGTCGTCATCGATGAGACCATTGGCACATTTGCAAATGTCAATGTTCTCCATTACGCCGACATTGTCGTCAGCAGCTTAACCAAGATATTTTCGGGGGATTCGAATGTCATGGGCGGCTGTACGGTCTTGAACCCGGAGGGCAAACATTACAGTTTGCTCAAAAAAGTCTTTGAAGAGCAAATCTACGAAAACACGTATTGGACGGAGGATATCCTCTTCATGGAGAGAAACAGCCGCGACTTCTCCAGCAGAGTGAAGCGCATCAACGTCAACGCGGAAACAATTTGCGACATATTGCGGGATGACCCTCTTGTCAAGACTGTGCATTATCCCAAGTACAACCCTTCAAAATCCAACTACGAGGCTTGCCGCCTTCCTGATGGCGGATATGGAGGCTTGCTCTCCGTCGTCTTCCATCACCCCGAGCACGCCCAAGTTTTCTTCAACAACCTCGACACTGCAAAGGGACCGAGTCTGGGAAGCAACTTCACGCTCTGCTCTCCTTATGTCCTTCTGGCCCATTATCGGGAATTGGATTGGGCTGCCAAGTATGGTGTAGACCCGGACCTGGTTCGTGTTAGTGTAGGATTGGAGGAGCCTGAAGAGCTACAGCTTCTCTTCCGAAAAGCTCTCGAGGCCGCAAAAGAAGTACGCATTGAGTGATGGCAACGAAATCGGGCATTAGGATGAAAAAATACGGCAGCAATCATGGTGTAAAATTTGTAGATAGCCTGAAACCAACGAAGTAGCATCGTACAGACGATGCTGTGAACGAATGCTCAACGCATCCGGTCATTGTGCTCAATTTGTTTCTTCCTCAACAAGATCACATATATAGTTTTATAATAGTTAGCAGGCACTGAGCAACCAAAACGCACGCAGGATTCTTAGAAAATATATAACACGCCATAGAAAGGGGTATTATCAGTTATTATTATCTCTCTGGCATCGTAATAAACATTATCGTTTCATAAACAGCGTTCTAAAGAGCACATGCTTGTCGTTCAGTACCTCACATGATGGCGCACTCAGACGGTTTATAGCCTTCCCCAAACTCCTCTACCCCCCGTTCTAGGTCATTAGCTCGTTGCTTCTCCTTTACTTCTGGGAGGAAGTATTTTCTCATAAATTTCTCTAATTCAGCATCAATGTTATCTGCATGATGTTAGAGTGCCATTCTCATGGTACAAAGTGTTTCAAAGCATGAGCGGGGGTAACTTACCAGCGGAAGCATCCATAACTACATGAGCTCGACACAAGGGACAACACTCCTCCTTGCGTCGCTGTATCTTGATGATACAACGAATGCAGAAAACGTGTTGACAGCCCAGGCGAACTGGTTGATATGCAATCGAATAGCATATCGGGCAAAGATAGTCATTAATTTGGGGTATAATAGAAACCAACTCGTTAGAAATTCGGGCGCACACTTCCTTGGCAATATCTCCCGACAGGAGCTTTCGCGAGTTGACTGCGCTCGGGAAGGCACGCGAAACGCCTAACGCAGTGCGTTTATCAAATTCTATGTCTCTCGTTAGCTGATACTCTACCCACCCAATGGGCAAAATGTCGTCTTACTCTTCAATATTTTTGAGATTGCCAACATGTTTAGTTCCTGAAATTGTAGATGTTTCAAGAGAGTAGCATTTAGCTCAAGAAATTTCGAAAAGGCAGTTCGACTTTCAGCCAACTTGAATGACTTGACAAGCTGTTGTTTGTGGACCTGGTTCTGAAACCACTGCAGCTGCTGGAGAGCTTTCTGGCTGGAGCGAGCTCCGTGTTCTTGCTCATGCGTCGCAAAAAACACTTCCGCATCCAGATACAGCTCAAATATGTGCCTCCAACGGTCGAGGTCGCTCTTAGAAAACCGCGTCGGCCGGGACACTTGTGAAACTTGTTTCCCTATCTCTTTAACCTCTTGTTTCAGTTGATCCTTCTCTGTGGCCTGCAGAGCATCCAAGCCGCCCAAATCGCTCTGAAGAATGTCAAAAAAGACGCCATCAGATCTCAGGGGCACCTCTATGACATCGTAACTTTCATGGCCTGCGTGGCTTCCGTCTGCGAGAGGTTGTGGTGCTGCACGCGCCACTTCGTCGCTCGTCTCGGTGTTTGAGGTATTGGCTGGTTTGGTTTCCCCATCGCTTTCAGAGGAGTCGACAGCACGCCCGGAGGTGATTTTCTCGAAGAAATGGCGCGTGGTTGGCGCAAGCGATGCATCGATAATGTTGCCCTCGTGCAAATGGATTTGTACCGTTAATTTTGGTCGCACAAGTTTAGAGCTTGAAGATGCTGTGTATTTCCATAATGTTAGCGACATCGGTCAAAGACATCCCTGTCAAAGAAAAGGAGACAGGCAGAATGATCTTTCTAGAGGTAGACATACGGTTGAGACTGTAATTCAAGGCGACTGGAGAATCCGTGTTGGCATGGAGAAGTTCGCGCAAGGTTTCGGCGTCAAGTCCCAACTCTTGAAGCTCTCGTTGGACTTTCTTGAGACATTTCTTCAGCTGGCCATATGGGATCGCATGGGCAACCCAGTGAGGCGGGAAGCCTGAAATTATGGTGAGCAACTGGAAGATACTTGAGGTGCAGCTGGAGCAACTCTCAGCTAAACCGAAGAAGAGGAGAATGGTTTACCTTGACTAGCCAGCGACTGCTTGAGTTCATGGGCGAATTTCATGGCATCTGTCAATCATGTTATGAGCTTGTCATTTCTAAGTTCCATGTCAAAAGCTGCCACCCCTACCCTTCTCAAGTAATAGACCATAGACATGGTTGTAATAGTAATAGTCTGTATGATATTGTCGCAACCCCAAGTGGAGAAGGCGACAGCCATAGAATCAGCCCTATCTGTTCCTGTTCACCGATAAAAGCCGGCCGGTATTTTAGGCAAACAACGGAGGATGGGAGTGAAAGTCGAATAAATTTCGTAATGGGCTAATAGGAGACAAGGAAGCAATGTGTATGATAATTTACATATTATTTTTTCTCACGTGCAAGACAACTGTTTTCGTCGAGACTTCCCAAGTAAGTAATAATAATTAATGCAAACAAATGATTTTTTTTTAATTCCTCGTGGATTTGCCGATCCTCCTCCGATCTGCTCTTCGATTTTTTCCCCTCCAGCGCTAGTGGGTGACATTTGATTTCCACGTTCTTGGCCAGTGTGTCACTGCCCCACTCTATCCTCCCAACTCGGTTGCTCGGCATCCACCCTTGTCAAAAGTAAACAAATGCTCTATCGCAAGCATCGCATGAGCAGCTCTTTATGTCCACAGCTGTATCGTATCATGTTATGACATTATGACAATGACGAGTACTCAGGAAGGTGATCCCTTCTACGGCAGTGATGACGAACTTCCATCTTTGGATGCGCTCCTAACGCGTGTTCCCGGCCGCATACAACAGCAGCTCTCGCAACCAAAGCCTATTTCGAAGCCCATCCCGAAAAACGCCATCTTTATTGAGTTGGAAGATGATGATAGTAGCGTGGAGGATCAGACTACCGACAAAGAAGATTTTATCTACGAGCTGAGCGATGCAGAACCCGAGAAGGCCATCCCGGCCTTGGTAAAGGGAGAAGTACGGAAGAGATGGCAGTCGTCGTCGGAGATGCCTGGTGATGATGATATAGGGGAGAGAGAGAAAAGGCCCTCTCGGCTTCTAGGCCGACCTACAAGCACCCAGAAATCCAAAACGCATGAAGTCGATATTCGATCGCGCAAGACCACCAAAACCAAGAGCAATATACCCTCGAGAATCGAGTCGCAGGCTTCAATAAAGCAACCTCGAGGCCCTTCGGAAACAAGCAATGGCGCCTCCAAGAACACAACCTCGAATGCCAGTGGCACAGCATCAAGATTGCCCCAGTCACAGACTAGCACATCCGAACGATCTCGTTACAATAGCCAAGGGGGACCATTAACACAACATCCTCGTAGCGTATCACCAAGCCGGAGTCGAATCACAAAATCGAGTCGTCAGCCGCAGCTTCCTAAGCACCAAGAGGGCAAAGATATAGTTCGGCCATTGTCGGAGCTTCTGCTTGATATCCAGGATGGGTTGGGTGCTAATACTCTGCAACTTCCTACTATGCCTCCCAAAGAGAGCAAGCAAAAGAAGCTGGTCTCTCCTCATAGAGAAATTCATGCTAAAGAAGCATCTCAGGGGCCGGTTATTGATACTATTCGACTTCAGGAGTTTGATGATGAATGGTATGAACCAGAAATGGATCGTAAGACCAAGTCTTCTACTCAATCAACAGTCCCAAAATCGCCGTCAAAACGGCAGACGAAGAAGTCGTTTGACGCCATAAAATCTCAGCTGGCGATAGACTTCCTCCAGCAGCTCGACACTCAAATCACACACGGCAAGGTTGGAGAATTGACTCAATCCACCGGGGGAGTGAAGATTGTGTGGAGCAATACTCTCAAGACAACCGCCGGTCGAGCAAACTGGAAGCGAGAAACTATCATCTCCAAACATATAGGCGACAGCGCCAAGGCGGATGTGAAGCAATATCGGCATCATTCTTCCATTGAGCTTTCCGAGAAGGTCATTGACGATGAGCTGCGATTATTGAATGTCATAGCACATGAATTCTGTCACTTGGCAAATTTCATGATCAATGGTATTACGGACAATCCTCATGGGAAAGAATTCAAGGTATGGGCAGCAAAGTGCACCCAATTGTTTGGTTCACAAGGCATCAAAGTCACCACGAAACATTCGTACGAGATCGACTTCAAATACGTATGGACTTGCACAGCATGTGGCTGCGAGTATAAGCGCCACTCTAAAAGCATTGATCCCAAGAGGCATCGATGCGGCGCTTGTAAGGCTTCACTTGAGCAGACGAAACCAACACCACGCCAGACGCCAACGGGTCAATTAAGCGAATATCAATTGTTTGTCAAGGAACAAATGAAGGTTGTTAAAAGCGAGAATCCAAACAGCCCGCAGAAAGAAATCATGGGGATAATCGCAGAGAGATGGACCAAGGTGAAGAGCAGAGATGTATAGAGAAGCTGTCTTATGTTTATAAATGCTGAGATACCAGCCCAATGAATAATACCCGATTTATTACGTACTAAATTAACAAATAGAACCGATTTGGATGATTATGTATATCTATCTATACCATATGAATGTTGCACCTTGCCAGTCTTTTTTCCCGCTCTTATTGATGAAAGATAGCAACGGCGATACGTGGCATGCATGCATAAGGCACCATGCATGGGCAAAGTAGCTTAAGCTGCTTGGTTGGGCCTTCAACTTCATCTCAACTACATTCAGACATCCAAAGCCAAGCACACAAGCAAGCACTACTCAAGTAACTATCCAGGGCCATGGCTCATCGGCTAAATGAAAACTCAACGGCCATCTTCTCGCCATCCGTCGCCCGCATCGCCGCATCCACCGCCCGAGACTGGTCCTATGTCGATGCCTGGCTCGCATCTAAATCGCCTGCATGGAAGAACTCGCTGCCGTCTTTTGAGCGAAACCAGGACACGCTCAAGGCGCTGCTGGCCCTCGTGTCGCTCAACGAAGCAGCCGATGACCAGCGCCGCCTCCTTGCCCGGGTCGATGCCACGGCTCTCCAGGCGCTGAGCGCCCACGACAAGGCCGAGGCGGGCATTACGGCCAACGGAACTACCCTCACCAAAGGCCATTTGCTCGATGCCATAGAGCACAGTCTGCCCAAGGACGGTGTGAACGCTCTGGATGTTCTCACTGCCGTGGCATCTGAGGCCGCCACTGCGAGCGCGGATCCTGATCATCTTGGCAGCCTGATGCTTCGTCTTCAGGGCACGGTGTACGGGGCTGAGCAGACGGCAGCCCGCGTTGATGCCTTTGACCGTCAGCTTCAGAGAGAGGCCGAGGCGGCTGAGGAGCTGCTTCACACGCTGCAGAGCGAGAGCTACAAACCGCCTTCTGACCTGGCAAAGCAGAACCTAGATTTGCAGCGCAGAATCAAGACCGTCTCTGCCCAACTCCCCGATCTCCATGACCGTGTCACCGCTCTTGGTGCGTCCATTGCGACGCCGTATATGGCGATTGGCGATGTTATTGAGCTTGAACAGCGCTACCAAGCCTTGCTGTTTCATGTGAGGGATCTCAGCGAGCAGATTGCCGCTCTTTCACAGGAGTAGGTCTGTCTGGTGGGCCCTCACCTCCCCCTATTGCTGTGCTATCATGCTAATGATTTTGCCAGCACTCGTGGTCATTGATACTGGAATCTTCGCGATACACGCCATTAGCATCTCATAGTGGGAACATTCATGCTGTAGTAAAAGGCATCGGCTTCAACTTCGCACAGATATAGATCGCTGTTGCATCCACTATTTATTCCCCAATCTTCACTGCTCTGGTATCTACTGATTTCGACGGTTCTTCCCCGAAACGGCACCTCCCAATCTCCCAAACTGCCTTCCAAGTCCCGACCTTTTCACTGGTGGTGAAACCACTGGTGGTGCCTGGTCTTTCAAAGGTACAGGCGGGCCAGCAGCACCTCCTCGCATGCCGTCTCTGTTCTTGCTCTCCGGCGATGCCTCTCCTATACGGAATTCGCTCACTCCAGCCGAAAGAGTATCCTCTATCTCAATGTTGGGTCGTTGACTTCTCCTTGCTCTGTCCTGGACACTGCGAAATTTCTCCAAAAGCTCAACCCATCGTATGGCACCATCTTCTCGCCCCTTCAACCTATTTGGTCGGTCATAATTTGAAGAGGCCGGCGTTGCTCCCATGCTATGTCCATCACCACCAGTTAGCACTGAAGAAGAAGGAAAAGGAAGAATATTGGAAAGCTTTTATCCCTAGTTTGAGGATCCAGGATGTCGGCCAATCTTACCTTCGTGGAACAACTTGCAAGAACCCAATTGAGCTCACGCTATTGAGTCGGTTCTTCAACGCAGCAAAGGCAGAAGACTGCGGCAGAAGCATAAGAATTCCGTACATGCATTTGTACAAGTACGGATATTTCTCAGGTTCTAGCAGTTGCAAGCGCAAATCTTGTTTACTACAAGTTAGTGGATGTGTGGTCACGCATACTCCTGCTCTCAAACGGCTCAGGCACTTACATGTGAAGACGGGCGATTCAATTAGCTGCACTAGCTTGTCGACTTGGATCAGCATATTGACTGTCATGTCCAATTCACCACTATTCAATTATTAGTGCCAAGTGATAGAGACTTCCTGTAGATAGAACTCACAAAATTTGTAATAGATGATACGCCTGTTCATAGGCTTGGGAAAGTAAGCATAGGGAGAATGTCGCAACTGCATTGTAGCACCACGATCTGAACAGAGCCACAAACAGAGTCTGACCATCCTACACGTTGTGTTAATCGAAATGCTCTCAGTTGTAAGATTCAACGATGGAACAGGTAGGGGGCAGGCCGATAATAGACATAGTTTTATACCTTTGTTTCCAGATTTCTCAACCGCTTGCGTACCTCCGCGAGCTGAGGTGCCGTAATCAAGTTGTTATTCAGATTTTGCACCATGATGCTAGCAAATTCTACGTCTTCCTCCTTTTCGATACAATCGGCCAACGTTCGGTATATGCGCTCCGGACTGAGGCTGATACAAAGTTGCCGTATGATGAGATTACCTCTGGTTTCGAGCAGCTTGCGATCTGTAGAAAAAAGTTGTAGCAGGTTTACCATGAAGCTGGCAAAGTAATCGTCCTCGCTATTTCGCGAAATTTGAGACAGCAGTTGCAGGTCTCTGGTAACAACAGCATCAGAAGGATCCGAAAGAGTCTTGAGAAGGGCCGGAAAGGTGCCGTCGTTGAAGGCTAACACCTTGCGCGGCGCTTTCCTGTGCAGCATGATAAGCCAAGTTAGAGCAGCTACACGTGTAGCTTCGTGGTCATTTAAGAACAGTAAAGTAAGTGAATTAACAGCAGCGGTATAATCGAGGTTCGCTTGAATTTGTGTGGCGTCGGGTGTGGCGATTGCAGCGGAAGACATTCGACCGCTGCCTGGTGTTACGCTACGTATCTCGTTGTCTCTAGAGTTTGATATCGATACCCGACCGAGGCTGCTATTATCCTGCTTGTCTTGTGATAACGAGAGTCGGTGATTCATCGAGACTGCTCCTTGGCTTGCGTTGACATCAGATTCATCAGACAGAGATACCACGTAGTCCATGAGACAACTGTTCACTCTGGTCGCAGCGAGGCGAATCGTCTCTTTGGTGCTAGCCATTGCAGGGAGCATATGCGCAAGGATCTTGGGCGTAAAAGGCAATACTTCCTCGGGGCAAATATCGAGAAATTCAACAATCCATCTGAGCGATTCAAGGAGACAATCTTCCTCTTTAGCATTGTCAGCATGAAATCATAAGATGGCAAGTGTAGTGACCAGATGAGATGCAAAACGAACCTAGTGGAGAATCAAGCGTAGCAGTAAGGATATCCAGTATCTCTTTATAATTAATTTCAACATCCTGGCCGGGGATCCAGTCCTCTTCCATGCTGTCCTCATCGTCGTCGTTCAAGGCATCGGAATCAAGCTCGTCTCCCTCTTCCAAATTAGGGCGGCCGCCAGCGCTGTCGATGGATTCTTGTCGCTTCCGCTTCCCCCCTTCTTTGAACTTCTTGTTCTCAACTAGTCCTCTTTTCACTTGGGAGATTCTTTTGATTTCGTTAAGAAATTTGTCAAGGCAAGTTTGTGTGGCCACTCTAACGTCAACATTTTGATCGCTGAGAAACTTGAGTATTCCACCAAGAAATTCCGGTAGGTAGGTGACCAGTTCCAAGTCTGGGATCGAGTCTAGAAGTGTGATCCAACCAACAAGAAACTGTCGGGTGAAAGGATTGATGACATGGATGCGTTCTTTGAGTAGTGGGATGAAGCGCTGCAATGAGAAAGCTGTAGGAAGATTTTGTGGCTCCCCGCCAGTGCCATTATCATCGTCGAGACTAGAGGTTTCCAAGACCGAAATGTAAGAAGCGGCTGACTCAGAGACGATGTCTTTTATGAGTCGATCCAGGAGTTCAGCTCCATTCTTGACTGACAGTTCAGAGTCCGCTCCAAGCTAAAAAGGTGGTGTTTTCGTTAACAAGCCGGTCATTTCGGACTTTTACACTCCCTCACCAGCAGACTAGGTGAACCAACAAGCATACCTTGCATAGCTGATCAAATATACTGTTGAAATAGGCCAAGATCTCTCCCTTGGCTACCTTGGCTATATTGTACATAGCCTCGCAGGCATAGTATCGAACTCTCGCATCCTGATCAGTGAAGCAAGCAAGTACAGGAGGCACGATATTTACAAGATAGCGAGGTAACTCCTGCAGCAAGTGTCAGTGATGACACGATCGAGCATAGGAGCCTTTACAATGTGCAAGAGGGGTCTGATTCAACGGAGTATGACACAGTGGAAACATGGTACAGCAGGCAAGACGAGATAACAGCAGATGGCGTTTAAAGATCGCTTGTGAGGTCGGCAATCAAGCTATGCAGAAAGTTGAACATACCGTACCGAGCGCAATCGCCGCGGCGGCCAAACCAATCAAGCCTCCATTGCGAGCATGTGGCTGGTGAACAGCGTAGGCATAGTCATTACACAGCTGTTCCAGAATCTCTTCAACGCGCTGGAACGCGCCAGAGGCAACAAGATCTCGTATTATCTTCTCAAGTCTAGCATACAACAAACGTAAGCACATACATGTCAATGCATCAACAGCTGGGCAAGGCATATGCCATACTCAAGTGCCCCAACCTTGCGCTTATCGTAGAGTTTGTCATTCAGCGCCCGCTGGATGTTGGTATCCATATTTCTAAATATCTCATGCTTGGTTCGGTCGGACAAGACGAGCAATAATCGAGGTTGCGAGCGATGACGATGGTCGATATGTAAGAGCGGGCGTTCTCTGGGACGTGTGCATGTATTGCGTACCATTTACATAAGGCACACACGCTACGAGGGGTTGCTACAGCGCGCCACTAGCATCATGTGGTTCGCAATTCAAAATATGGAATTAGGCGTACAACTAAGAGCACCTAAACGAAACGACGTCAACAAATTGAAAACGACAGGTTCAATAGCATATACTAGTAACAATAAGCCATTTTGCATTGATTTCAATATTATATTATTATCATATTTATATATATATATATATATATATATAATATAAGCCTAGAGAGCTCCCAAAAATATAGTTTCATAATTCGTGTGATTCAGCATGTCTGCACGCATACATTGACCTCTGTTGTTTTTTTTAATTGATTTTTTTATTTTTTGCCCTTTATTATATATAGGTACTAAACATGGGAATCACGAGTTACATACAGAGTACACGTAAAAGCACATTATGACTCCCAACGCATCTGAGGCCGACAGACTACCTCGACGGGTATTTTCCTCGCTTTTGGCAGATCACGAGATTGTGGGCCTCTAAAAACACCGCCTTTCGTTTTCTTCCAAAGGTCTTTTCTCTCTCTTTAGTTCTTGGTCATCTTGGCCATGGTGTTCAAGGCGCTTCCGTTCTTGAACCACTCAATCTGGGCCTCGTTGAAGGTCTGCAGCAGCTCGACCTCAAAGGGGCTGCCCTCCTTAGGGTGGACAACCATGGTAAGGGGCTTTCCAACGGCGAGCTCGGTGCAAGGAATGTCAACCTACAACACGCATTAGCATTCACAATTTTATTTTACGCTGGCTATCAAGGGCGGGGAGAGCTTACCTTGTCATCGGGCTTGATCTTGTCATAGTCGGCGGGGTTAGCGAAAGTCAAAGGAAGCATTCCCTGCTTCTTCAAGTTGGTTTCGTGGATACGAGCAAAGCTTCGGGTGATGATGGCCAGGCCTCCCAGGTGACGAGGCTCCAAAGCGGCGTGCTCACGAGAGCTACCCTCGCCGTAGTTCCAGTCACCAATGACAACCCACTTGATACCCTTCTTCTTGTAGTCACGGGCAACAGCGGGGACGGCATCCCAGTCGCCGGTGGTGAAGTTCTTGATCTTGTTGGCCTCGTCGTTGGCCTCGTTGATGGCACCAATCAACATGTTGTTGGAGATGTTGTCAAGGTGGCCACGGTACTTCAGCCAGGGTCCAGCCATGGAGATGTGATCAGTGGTGGTCTTGCCCTTGGCCTTGATCAGGATAGGGACATCCTTGGCGTCCTTGCCATCCCAGGGAGTGAAGGGCTCCAGGATCTGGAGACGATCAGAGGTGGGGCTGACCTGGACGCTGACGCTAGCACGCTCCTTGGGGGGTGCCTGGTAGGTGTTGCGACCGGCGTCATAGCCCTTGACAGGGAGACCATCGCCGGTAGGAGGCTTAAGCTTAAACTCCTTGCCATCCTTGCCAACAAGCTTGTCGGTAAGGGGGTTGAAGTGCAGAGAGCCAGCAATGGAGAGAGCAACAACCAGGTCGGGAGAGGTGACGAAAGAGTGGGTGGCGGGGTTGCCGTCGTTGCGTCCAGTGAAGTTTCGGTTGTATGAGGAGAGGATGGAGTTGGCGTCACCCTTCTTCACATCCTGGCGATCCCACTGACCGATGCAAGGGCCGCAAGCATTGGCAAGGACAATGCCGCCAAACTCCTCAAAGGTCTGGAGCTGGCCATCACGCTCAATGGTAGCGCGGATCTGCTCAGAGCCAGGAGTAACAGTGAAAACAGCCTTGGACTTGAGACCGTGGTCGAGGGCGTCACGAGCAATAGAGGCAGCGCGAGACATGTCCTCATAGGAGGAGTTGGTGCAAGAGCCGATCAAACCGACCTTGAGCTCCTCGGGCCAGTTGTTGTCCTTGACGGCCTGGCTGAACTTGGAGATGGGAGTGGCCAGATCGGGAGTGAAGGGGCCGTTGATGTGGGGCTCGAGCTCAGACAGGTTGATCTCGATAAGCTGATCATACTCGGCACCCTGGTCCTCGCGAAGTTCAGTAGCGTAAGCACGAGCGAAATCTCCGATATCCTTTCGCTTGGTAGCGGCAAGGTAATCGTACATGCGGTCGTTGAATGGGAAAAGAGAGGTAGTGGCACCAATCTCGGCACCCATGTTGCAGATGGTACCCATACCGGTGGCAGAGATGCCCTCAACACCAGGACCGTGGTACTCAACAATGGAGCCAGTGCCACCCTTGACAGTCAGGATATCAGCAACCTTGAGGATGATGTCTACAGGTTGCAACGTTAGTAAGGATGAAAACCAAAAAAGCTCAGAGTTGTATCGACATACCCTTGGGCGCAGTCCAGCCAGACAGCTGACCAGTGAGCTTGACACCGAGAATCTTGGGGGCCTTCAGCTCCCAGGGCAGGTTGGCCATGACGTCGACAGCGTCAGCACCACCAACACCAATAGCGGCCATACCAAGACCACCACCGTTGGGGGTGTGCGAGTCAGTACCAATGAGGAGACCACCGGGGAAAGCATAGTTTTCAAGGAGAATCTGGTGGATGATACCAGAGCCAGGGCGCCAGAAACCAATGTTGTACTTGGCACAAGCAGAAGACAGGAAGTCGTAGACCTCCTTGTTGATACCAATGGCGCGCTCAAGATCCTTGACGCCGCCGACTTGGGCCTCAATCAGATGGTCGCAGTGGACGGTGGTAGGGTTCGCGACGGAGTCCATGCCAGCGGACATGAACTGAAGAATAGCCATCTGGGCAGTGGCATCCTGGCAAGCCACACGATCAGGGCGCAGCTTGAGGTAAGACTTGCCTCGCTCGAGCTCCTGGTTGTGAGGGTCGTCCAAGTGAGAGTACAGGATCTTCTCGGCAAAGGTCAAGGGTCGGTTGAGCCGGCTGCGGACAATAGAGAGGTTCTCAGACATCTTCTTGTAGTTGATGAAGTTGTTCTCCTCCCAGTTGTTCTGGCGGACCTGCACGTGGGAAAAGCGTCAGCGCGAAGCCCCCGAGCAGACAGAATACAGAATAGACGAGACATGTAGAACGGCCTACCTTTCGGTCGAGAGCAGAATCAGAGACGGTAGCCAGACGGCGAACGCTGCTGGCCGCGCCACCGACGGCGCGGCCCCGAGCAATACTGCCCAGAACCTGTCTGGAAGCAAGCATGGTGGCCAATTGAGCGAGGGTCTACAGACTGCAGTCAATTGGAGAAATCAGTCAACATCAGAACGAAGAAAAAGGCCTTGGAGGGGGGGGTTGTTATAAAGCGACGAGAGTGGAGAGTCGGTTTTGCCTGGGTGGGGGAGAGGTGTTTTTCGGCTGCTTCTGGGGCCAGTCGCTGTCCTCAGAGAGGTAAAAGATGGAGCCCCACGGCCGGGATAGCAGGATATGACAGAATGTGCGGCTTAGAGCTGGCATGGCCCTAGACAATCTGGCCACTCACAGGCCGTCTAAACATAATCCCTTGGCCCGCGTCGTCGCTTGTGCCGAGCTAGACCTCCCCTCCTCCAGCCGAGAGCTCAGGTTGTAATTTTTTTTCTCTCCCTCTCATTTAGCCTCCTGCTCAGTACGGGCTGCCCCGTATTATCTCGGGCGCTTTGACGTTACAGCGTAACAGGGCGAACCTTGCTGATCTGTACGGGGAGGCATGAAGCAATAAATACGGAGTGCGGAGTATCTTATGATAGTGTTATAAAGTTGAGGATATCCCATGGTAGGAGGCTTGTAAGTCGTAGCACAGAAGACAGCAACCACTGGATATGATGGTGAATATGTTTTTGCGTACGGAGTAGAGCCTGACGTATTGCAATTCTCATCATCCATCCCAAAGCTGCGCGTTTTCAGTGTGCCCTCCATGTTGAAGCGCTAATTTGCAAGTGTGCAAGCACATCATTACAACATGCATCAGATGCCACCTCCCCCGGCCTGCTGAATATGCGCAGTGTGGTAAGCATGTGACGTCGCAGAAGATACTCGTGCCAGCGCCATCGAGTGGCTAGGAATCCGCCGTCCCTGAATCGTCTCCTCGAGGTTCATTACAGCAAGGCAAGGCTAGAGCGGCAATTGCCGTGCAGCCAAGATACTCCGTGTTCGCAGCGTGTTCGCAGGCAGAATAACGAAGTAGCCGTATCTTGCCTCGGCATGAAGCAGCCGAATCATCGGTCGCCGCTCCAGAGGCTCGCTTTTGCGAAGTTCTCGGCCATACTACTCGGAGCCCGAAGTGGCGTTAGACGGAGCTCCGTTCCTAGTGCCGCAGCAACGGAGATGTTCGTACACAATCTGGCCCGTGCCTGGAATTGATGTTAGTCTGCCCAGGACTCCGTAGAGCTATCACTTCTAGTGCCATCGCAAATTTTAATATTCGCTTATAATAGACTGTATCTCGGTGGAAGTATTTGATTGAATCGAAATCTAGCTACATCTAGTCTAGTCTAATGCGATATGTATTGAAATACAGCTGAAACCTCACTTCCGGCGTATTCCTGCCGAAGCAACAAATCTTGAATAGGCTGCAGCCCAGAGTTGACAAAGTGGTTCCAAGTGCTTGTATCGCCATATAACATGGCAGGGGCCTTGATGAATTGTCGGCCATCGGGCTTGCATCTTTTGCACTTGAATGTATCGTGGGTGTCGCTGGTGGTTTCAGGACGATACTGAAAGAGTTCTCTAAGACTATCGAGGGAGAAATGACGCTCCACGTCTTCAGCAGAATCTACCACGCACGACGATAAGCTTTGCTTATGAGACTGTCTCTGAAAGATTTTCTCCTCAATAGTGCCAGTGGCAATGAAGCGGTAAACGAAGCAATCCTTCTTCTGGCCGTCTCGCCAAACTCGCGCCAGGGCTTGTTGGTCGGCAGCGGGATTCCAATCCGGATCAAAAAGGACAAGGCGGTTTGCTCCAATGAGATTGATTCCACAGCCTCCTGCCTTGCTGCTCAATAAGAAGATAAATTCATCCCCATTCGGGTCGTTGAAGCGGTCAACCAGTTTTTGGCGTTTGTTCACATTCATAGTTCCGTCGAGACGTAGGCATCCATATTGGCGTTCTCTGCAGAGACGTTCAAAGAGGTCCAACGTAGACGTGTAGTTGCTAATGAGGACAATTTTGTCGTTTGTGTCTTCTCGAATCTTGGCAAGCATTCGATCGAGGACCAGCATCTTTCCCGAATACCAGGGTTTGATATCACGATCTCTTCCACGAGCCTCCCTAGGAACGTAGTCCTCTGGGAAGCATTTTTCGGAGCCAGGCAAGTCATCGGAAATATTCAGGAGGTCGGGGTGGTTGCAGAGCTTTTTGAGAATGTTGATGGCTTTGAGGGGCTGACTCCCCTTGCCACGGAGAAGGGCTTGGATATCTGGACTGGTGATAAAATAATTGTAGAGATCGATCTGGAATGGAGCGAGGTTGCAAAAGACCACATGCTCATATTTCACCGGAAGGTATTTGGAGAGGATGTCGTTTGTTCGTCGAATCAAAAATTTGTTAACAATACCGAGCAATTCTCCAGTGCATTCGTCTCCGCGCTGGCGATCATGCTCTGAGGCGTCCGCATCTCGCCCACGCAAAATGGGTATCTCAAAGCGCTTTCGGAACTCCAATCGAGATCCAAGTAGATCTGGATTAGCGAAACTGGTCAAGGCAAAATATTCCGTAAGATCATTTTGAATGGGTGTACCGGTGAGGATCACCCGTCTGGTAACATTCAGATCGTTTAGAGCGTTGAATGTATTGCTGTCTGCATTTTTCAAACGATGGCCCTCATCGCAAAACAGAAGTCCAATCTTGGTGTGTTTGAGCTCTTCAACGTTGAGGCGTAGAGTCTCGTACGAGACAATGATGACTGGCCGAGTGATGGATCGGCCAGAGGCGATCGCCCACTGACGAAGTTGTCGTTTCAATTCTTCCTTTGGTGCCTTGCCATCAATGGCAAATGGATTGATAGCATTAGGACCAAGCCATTTTGTCAGCTCGTTTGCCCAGTTTTTCACCAGACTTGCGGGGCAAACCACGATAGCCTTTTGTATTGTCGACTTCCCACCAGTAGGAGACTGCTTCAGAAGCGTCCACATGAGCGTAATGCACTGGAGCGTCTTTCCCAGTCCCATCTCGTCAGCCATGATGCATCCGTGAGCTTTTTCATCGACCAGCCCTGTAACACATTTATACATGAATTTGACTCCTTCAATCTGATGAGGACGGAGACATTTAGCAATCTTAGGATCAATGACAACCGGCACTTTTGGATGATCTTGTTCCACTTCCTTCTTGATGCCAAGGATCTCAGCAAGGCTTTTATGCACAATCGGGCTGTCGATTTTCGAGGACTCCGCCTCTTTTTGCACCACATTTTCCGGAATTACATCAGGCTTCGCATCAACTGTTGGGTCATAAAGAACAATGGCAAATTCGCCGGATGGATCATGTAGGGGCTTGGGGACAAACACGACCCCACGTCGCAGACCAAGTGTTGGCGGTGGTCTTGATACGTTGAATGCCACCTGAGATTTGTCCTTCAGGGGAATAGAGAAGGCTTTTCGAAAAACAACATTCTTATCTTTGGCTTGGAAGACTGGGAACTTGGGCGATGCCACTACTTGGCGACCAGCAGCATCATATGCTGTATCGATGCTCGTTGGTCCATTTTCATCGGCTCCTCTATAATCGACCTTTCTTTTTTCCTGGCCGGGCGATCCGACGCGGATACTGCAGTAGCCGCCGACGGACATTTGAACGGTTTCCGAAGTTTGTCAAGATTCTGAGGCCTGGGAACCTGGTGATTCAGCTTGCTGGGGGGCTTGTCCTTCAGCGCTGAGATTGATGGCGCACTAGATTGGTCAATAAACGTAGTACATCATGTTAATTGTTGCAAAGAATCACATACGGAGCTGACATGGTAAATGAGCGCAATCTTCACAAGCTTGTGCACGAAAACAAAACAGAACACCGGCGCTTCTAAGCAAATTCATACATAGGTAGGAAGTGAGTAAGATGACGCGTTTCCCTGAGGTGTGTCGCGCGTAGTTTGACACACGAGACTCTGACGCGATATCACGTGACTAATATAAACATTCTGGGAGACCTGCTTAGACAAGGCATGCTGTGGAACACATCTCGTAGGATTCTCGATGATGTGATGCAGGGAGGCGGGTATGCATGATGCATTCAGTTTGATTGCAATATGTGTTAAGATTTCTAATTTGTGACTTTGCTCTTCTCTATCAAGGGAAAACGAATCACCAAGAATGTTCTGCCAAGGCATTCTCGATGGCAAAACAAGCGGATGAGCGACTGCCAAATCCTGATGTGACCAGTAAAGATGAAACCCGCTGAATGCCCTCTAATTAAGCCTCCGCGAGCATTTTCATTTGGTCTTTATTGCCTATATTTACTTCATTCATGATCCACTCGTATACAGCCCATTGAATGGCATTCACCACGAAGGCCCTCACACTGCAGATTGATAGGCCTCGGAAAAAGGGACGAATTCCGCCCTCTCTGTAAGTATCCCTCATCACCTGCCATGCTCCATACCGCCTGTTACTCTTACTCGCCGTGCTCGTTCTGTCGTGCCTCAGAAACGGCGTCTCATCTGTCGTTGGCCGGTAGGAATATTGCCGTGTCTGCAGGCGCGACTTGATGACGTCGAGAGGAAACACACTGGCCCAAGTGGCAATCCCTGCAATCCCACCGCAAACCAATACCTTTGACGTATCTCGTCGCCCGGACGCAACATTGTCCTGCTCTTGAGCAGCAGGCCAGTAGCGATGAGCCAATTCGTATGTCCAGAAGTAAAAGCCATAGCCGATGCTATCCCGAAGCGCTGTGACAACCCCGCCATAGTAGAGGCCCTTTACACCCTCTCTCCTCCATATCTGCTTCAAAATCGCCCAGCTCGATGTGGCTGGCGTGGACATTTGTGCCCGGCATTTGATTAACTCGGTTGGAGCGCTGACTATCCAGACACCCAGGCCGCTCACTGCTCCGGCTGTCCATGTAACCCACCCGGCATCCGGGGTTGATGCCACCTTTTTCAGAATTGCTTCGGACCGGTTGTATGAGTAGAATAGCAGCGCATTCAGAGCCCCGTATCCGAATATGGGAGCGGCAGTGCCTTTCATAAAGGCCACTGAGCTCTGGCTATATAATTTCCTGGCGACATTGCTTCTCGTTTGTTGGTGTACTTTTTCAATATCGAGAGGGTTGCCTACTACAATGCCGACTATTCCGCTGAGATAGCCAGCCCAGAAATCAGCCGACATGGTGAGGATCTTGGAGTTTTTGTTTATTGACAAGTGCTAGATTGTAAGTTGGATGAAATATAAGCGACATATTACCTAGTGGTAGTAGAAACTATCACATGCAAACTTAGGTTCTACACTAAGTCTATTCTTATCTCTAGGTATTCTTCACCGTTCTCACACATACGATAAAATTGTCCGTATAAGTCTGTGTCTGCTACATAATCACATGTAGCTCAACGAGCTCAATCGTCGAGAGGTATGAAGCATTATGTGTATATTCTATTGATATGCCAACATGGAGCAGATAGCAATTAAATTACACTCTTAACATCGTCCAGCTGCCACCCGTCTTTGGTTTGTTTAACCTTCCTCTCCTGCTCTAATTTGGCAAGCATCTGTAAAACCCCACCACAAGCTGCCATGTGTAAATCCTCACGCACATCCTTATAAACCGTTTTAACTATGTCCATTGCCGTCCAGATTTTGCTATTGTCCTGGTTGCTGGCTCTCATTACTTGCAAAACCTCTTCCTCTCGCTGGCGGCGGTGCTCGATATATTCGCTAATCTTTCCCGGTCCATCCTCAACCACAGGCCCATGGCCTGGATATATTTGCCCAGAAAAGAGTGTCTTCATTTTGCTCAGACTCTGGAGATATGTAAACAGATCCTCAAACACAGCAGTGCCCTGTCCAAGTACATTATCACCCGCAAACATTGCATCTTCTTCGGTAAGCACAAACACCATGTGGTCTTTTGCGTGTCCAGGAGTGTGCCAGGCCGTTAAAGTCGCATCTTCGACTTGAAAATTATCGCCAGTCTGAATCGGCAACTGTCCATCATCGGGGCTGTTTTTGAAAACCTGTACTTGGGGGAAAGCATTGACAAGATCCGTAATGCCGCCGGTGTGGTCATGATGCCAATGTGTTATCACGGCCAACTTCACCGTCGCATTTTCTTGGTCAAGCGTTTCCTTGAGTGTTTGTATCCAAACTGGACGTCCTTCTCCTGTATCAATTAAAATACGAAAGCGGCCAGTACCAAGCAAGTAGGTGTTAGTGCCCTGCAGCGAAAATTTGCCTGGGTTGCCGCCAAGGATCCGGATACAGCGTGGGCTCAGGCGCTGCACCGTAGGAAGGGTTACAAGAGAAGCTGCCATGGTTCGGGTTGTCCTTTCTTTCAGTCACTTTCAAGTGGTAGAAACAAGCACAATTTCATATATTATAATGGCAAAGCGATGAGAGGGTAGGTACTAGGTTTATTTCGCAGGCTTGTATATGCATGTCACCGAGGTTGGGGGCTTGTTACATTAGTAACGCGGGCCGAGGTTCTAGATCTACAGGTAGGTACAAGGCAGGCACCTCGAAGTGCATACACGTAACAAATTTGAAACTTCAGGTCTTTGCTATGTAAAAGCCATAAAGGATCCCCTTTCTATCTTTTTTAATTTCTCTCTTATTTCTATTGCTGACGAAAAAGAAGGATATGCTACAGCCATGTCCGGTCTTATATCGTGCCAACTACCAGGTTGTACCAAGGTATCCTTGTTCAAGGTTTATCGATAAGCACTGGGAAGGTACCTCCCCTGCTCGTTCCGTCATTGACGAGAGATCTCCCACTGTAGTATAGCAAGGCTGCCAATGTGTGCGCTAGGCAGCTAGCTGCCACGTTATTCGCCAGAAGGACCCATGAAGTAAGGCTGCATTGCATGTACGCTATCACCACCACCTTGAGCCACCTTGAACCGCCTCTGAACAACTTCAGATCTGAAACAGTTGCATCCCTCAATACCTCACTTCGAACGGTAGCAAAAAGTCACCACACTACGCACTCTACCGCTTGTCAATCGCCCAACCAAGGTTGACAATCCAAGCTCCAAGCTGCGGTTGACCACCGTTGGTCGCTACATCTCCAATATGAACACCGACAACATCTCCGATTTCCTTGCGGAGCAACGAGACGCAGCTCCAGAGGAGCTCCAGCCTCTTATCCTCAACTTCGAGGACTACTGGGAGCGTAAGCTATGGCATCAACTCACAGACGCCCTCGTCGAATTCTTCAACGATGAGGGCAGCGCCGCCCAGCGCTTGGCCTTCTACAATGTCTTCATCCTCAAGTTTGCCGATAAAATCAACAAATTGAAGCTGGTGATGCTAGCCCTCAAAGCCGCAACACAGTGCAAAGGTTTGTTCCCAGCCTCCTTGAACCCAAAGCCATCCGCGGGCCCTACTGACAATATGTGGAAGATGACCGTGAACGTTTGGCTTTCCTGCAGTCCGTAGTTAAGAAGGTGGACACAGAGGATTCCCAAGATGCGCTTGTATTTGCTTCTGTTGCAGTGGCCAGGGTGAAACTAAGCCTTGGCGAGCTGGAGGATGCGAAACAGGATCTAGACGCTGCAGAGAAAATACTAGACTCATTCGACTCTGTTGAGGCAGTCGTGCATGCGGCGTTTTACGATGCCAGCGCCAACTACTATCAGGTGAGTGTTCTCATTACGGTTTCGAATACCACCACTAATCCTGCGGTTTGTTAGCGAAAGATGGACTTTGCAAACTACTACAGAACTGCCCTCCTCTATCTTGCCTGCATCGACCTGTCATCGCTCTCTGACGAGGAACGACATCGAAGAGCCTACTACCTAAGCGTTGCTGCCCTAGTATCTACTAGTATCTATAATTTCGGCGAGCTTCTACTCCACCCCATCCTGGACACCCTGGGTCGGAGTGAGGATGATGCTTGGCTGCGTGACCTCCTCTTCGCCTACAACCGGGGAGATCTTGCTGCCTACGATCTTCTTTCAGATAACATTGCGTCCAACAAGCTGTTAAACGACAACTCGGACAGCCTCCGACAGAAGATTTACTTGGCAGCTTTGACAGAAGCTGTCTTTCGCAGACCACCGCATGACAGAACCATGACCTTTGCTACTATTTCTCAAGAGACCAAAGTTCAACCCCAAGAGATTGAGCATTTGGTGATGAAGGCTTTGAGCCTAGGCCTTTTGCGCGGAACAATCGACCAAGTAGGTCAGATTGCACACATTACTTGGGTGCAACCGAAGGTACTCGACATGAAGCAGATCGAGAGTATGCGTCAACGACTTCTCGAGTGGGATTCAAACGTCAACCAGCTGGGGAACTGGATTGAAGCGGCCGGCCATGATGTTTGGGCAGCATAAGCATCACCACGACGAGATGCTAGTCAGTGGAGTTTGCAAATGCTCTTAGAGAGGTTGTATAGTATACCACAAATACGCACTGCAATTCCATTGAACTCTTGATAAGTGTACACTCCTTGGTCAAACAAGGATTATCAGTGATTTATCCAAAATGCATTCTAACAAAGAAGAGAGATCCATCCCTGTTATCGCAGGGTCTATTATATATTTCTGAAAGTCATGGCTAGAAGCTTCGCGGAAAATGCGGGCGGGCACCCTTCATATCTTAAAAGTAGAACTAAGAGTGTTTGTTGTGCCGATGAGCCATGCAGGCCACCAAACGCACCAAATGATGATTGGTGTGTACATCCCCCACACATTCCACCCCAAACTCGCTGCTTTCAGCACTTCAGACATAGTAACACCACTGGTCCATGCTGCGGATGATATAACAACAGGCGGTGAAGTTAGTATCAATAGGATTACAAGGAACAACCTAGTGACCAGGTTTTTGGTCGGTTGGATGAAAGTAAGAGGGCTTGCCAGAAGCCCAACCAGAAAAGCGAGTGAGAAATTGAGCGTGCTGAGCGTGGCAAGAGATACGCCTAGGATCAGCAGTGAGAAGGACTTTGTAAGTTGAAAGAACTGCGCAGTAGGCTTCTGAACCGAGGCGATAACGAAAGAGAAGATTGCAGGAAGAGCAGTGGACGAGACGGAAAATAGCAAAAAGGCCAATGGTAACGTCTAGTCATAGCAAAATAGGTCAGCACTCAGAATTCAAGATCTACTATAGCCATAAGTTTGGTGTTTCAGCATACCTTAATACCAAGGTGGTTGAAAACGAATAGAGGAATGGCAGAAATGGAATGGCATGTCGCAACGAGAGCTAGCGGCGAGAGAAGGTTACGCTCAACTGTTGGAGGAGATGAAGGCGTCGTTGTCGAAACTCCTTTGCCTTCTGAAATGTCACCCTTTGGCTTGTCGGTGGCTTCTCTCTTTGCGATGGGTTGCCCACTCTTCACCCAAAGAAAGATGGCCATAATAGTGAAGTTGGCAGCAACCAACATGGCACTGGGTAGATATGTGCCTATGCTAACAAAGCGATTCTTCTGCATGAGAAGGTAGAAAAAGAAGCTCTGATGCAAATGCTCCAACAGGTTGTTGAGACTCCTGAAAGATCCTTCTACAACTCTGCCCATTGCCATCTCATCGTGCCATCCTTCGCCAGCGGGCTGTAAGGTTATAGCGTCCACATGATACGGAATGAAGCTGCTATGGGGTCCCGTTGGGTATCCAAGGCCTTGATAAAGCATACCTCGGAGCATCGTTTGAAGTCGATCCTGGTAGCTGTCCGTATGGCCAGCCATTTGCTGGACGGTAGTTTCAATGCCCATTTGGCCGCCTGCAATGTTTACAATCGAGTTGATGAGGTCGAGATTAGGCAATTGACCATTCGTACCGTCGTAAATGATGTGGAGTTCATGATACCGGTGCTCAAAAGGGTAGTCAATCGCAAGAGCTCCCTGCAGCGCACCAGACTTGAGAGGCAACGGCGCAATATACTTTGAATCATGAGCATCATGATAGGCATCAACCCAAGCTTGCGTACCCGTTGTGCTATCTGGAGGTAGAAGGAGAATGATGTCCTTGGACCATAAAGACCAACCTAGGTATTGTTAGCTGGATTGGATGTGTAAAGCTCGAGCTTCATTGGCGACTGACGTTTGAAATAGCGAGCCAACGTGAGGACGAGCGCAACACCATTACGATTGAGCTGCTCATCTATACTTTTCCATGCAGCCACCAGAACGATGGCTTCGGTTGCGTCCCCTCGCGGAGCTTGCAAAATACCGTACACATTCTCCCCACTGTATATCTCTCCCGCAGAGTGATAGGTATAATTTTGCCGACCAACCTTGACTCCAAAGCCAGTCAGGATGGATTCCAGCTTGTCATTGACCCTAGTTTCCGTGTTAGCCTTCTGTGTGCCGCGGAAATCGTCCCTCCCGCTGGGAAAGGCCACTGACTCGAAGTTGTTCTTGCTAGCAAGCAAGTCTACCTCATGCCTGAATGCTCTGAAAATGGATTGTTCACTACCCCCAAAGTAGGTATGCACCTGGCCAGGCAAGAGAGCATTCTCTGATACGTAGGTTCGTCTCGAGTAATCGTCCAGGGGTAGTAGGAGGAGCCAAACAACACCAATGGCGATGCAGAAGGCAGATATGTATGGAGGTATTTTAAGCAGTCGAGGGTCGCGACGCAATGACAGCGCTGTAGCTACACAGACAAGAAAGTTAGCGCATTGGCTACGTTGCAGATGTAAGAAACACATACAGAGCAGTCGTGGCATCTCAGTTGCAAATCGCGCCAAGAATAAATTTACCACAAATTGCTCGATCTGAATTGAAGGGCGAGTGCTGGCCGTGAAATTCGGAGAGAGAAGAGCGCATGCGGAATGGGTAAAATCAATCCATAGCTTGGCCCAGCACTGGACACTAGCTAAGATGTATCTCCAGGGTCCAAGCTGAAGACATTCCCGAGGTGGACCTGCGTTTTAGATTGATTATATAACCCCCCAAAAACAAACAACGCATAAATTCGTACGAATTACCATTCAACAGACAGCTTCATATAGCAGCTTATAATTCTGTTACAACTGGTATTTCTCATTACTTCTGAGGAAAAGAGATTTATTAATATTACTATGTCATTATAATTATAACTGTTTATGAGATTTCTCTATGTCATATTACTTCCGTCCCCGAGGAAATAGAAAGAGGAACGTCTAAAGGGTGGGTTCGGAAGAGTCGTAAGTTAGATAGTCTTGTTCGCTGATTTTCGAGTCATTATCTTCGTAATGGCATGTCGAATTGTGATTCCCGCCTTTTCAATATCCTTTTTGGACAGCGCAGAAGTGACGCACACTTTGAGGCTTGGCTGGAGTGTCCAATCTCCATCCTTCGCCCCCATGGCATTCGCATAAGGCCTTGTCTTCAGTCGTGTGATCATAACACCGTTCGCGAGAGACTATTGGTTGATAGCTATCAGTATCGTGCAGCAAGTGAAAGGGTGTATAGGGAAAGGGGAGCATATACCTCTTCGACGCACTCCATCAGGATTTTCTCTTGATCATCCACGGTCAATCTCCTTGCCATGATGACTTCGGGTTTGAGTGCCAGGAGCAAGATAGGATTGTCCAGCGAGCTGGTGCACACAACCCAATCGCTACGCGGGTCAAGCTGCGCTCTCAAAGCTCGGATATTCTCTCTGCACTGAACAAGCACGTCGGGATTTGACTGCAGTAGTTTCACAGATTCGCTTGCTGTCATGGCCAACATGGCTGGTAAGGCAGCAGAGTAGGTGTAAGCAGAGGAAGTGATACGCTGGTGCACAATGACATCTTTGGATCCAGCACAGAACCCGCCTCCCGCGCACAAGGGGCCGGAGAGTGATCCAATAATCATGTCCACTTGTTGCGGATCGACGTTTTGTGCTTCAGTAAGGCCGCGACCAGTTCGCCCCAACACTCCGAATGACCAGGTTTCATCCAAAATAATTCGAAACTTGTACTTTTCCTTCAGCTCAACCAATCGGGGCAGGTCAGTCACATCACCGGTCGTCTCAAATAAGCCTTCCGTAACAACGAATCGACGTGTCAGTTTACCCGATTTTGCCTGCTCATTTACAACAGATTTCATCACTTTCTCCAGATCACCCATGTCTCCGTGTTTGAACCATTTGATGTTGCTCCTTGAGATCTGTACGCCTTTGCGGATGGAATAATTGGCAGCAGCATCGGCAATAATCACATCTCCGCGCTTGCAAAAAGATGGAATGACACTTGATACAGTCGAGAAGGTTTGTGCATAAACAATGCAGGCTTCCGTGCCGAGAAATGAAGAAATGTCGGCCTCGGCTTTCTCGTGAACGTCCTGAGTGCCATAGAATTGAGGAGGTCCACAAGGGCCAACTCCATATGTCCGCAGGGTTTGGATTGCCTTCTCTTTGATTTGGTCGTTGGCATTAAAGTTATAGAAGTTATAGGATGCCAGGTTAATAGCAGTGCGTCCATTGGATAATTTGACTTTGGGGCCCGTCGGTCTGAGTCGTGGATCAATATACCGCAGCATCATTATTAGACGGCATGAACGTACCCTACGATAACCGGAAGTTTTTCATTCTCGATCTCTTCAATGAGAGTTTGGTCTGCTACAAGCGGTTCGGGAGTCCATTCGTCAACCAATTCCTCGATTTCCTGAAGCCATAGATAGTCAGTAGTAGGTACCATTGGCGAATTCACCGGAGACTTACGCCTTCCCGCAGCTTGACAAAATTCTGCTTGTGAGTAGAGTACGAAGGAGACATCAGGTACCGTATGAAGAACAAAACGAGTATCAATTCAATGGCAGATCGAACGGGGTCATTTTGGTAGCTGGATTGGATGTATCGGGCCAGCATAGCCGAGCCGGGAAGTTTCTGGAAATTAGACGATACCACATGGGCAATTTCGCCAAAGCGAACCTGGAGAGTATCGAACTCCATTGTGATTAGCCCGCCGGTCGTGAGCAGTCGATCTTGGTTGACTCTGGAGTGCCAGGAAAGATGTAAATGGTCAAAGGCCGAGCTTGAACAGCAAAAGGATAAATAGTGCAAGACGCATTGCTTAGTCATAGTTGCCGTACATATAATGGAATACAAATCGCAACTAGTAAATATTATCATATTAGCTAACGTTAAAACATCATTACTTTGCAAATTATACGTTATTAATCTGTTTACTTCAACATAACACTCAATATGCAAATATTTAACACATTTTGTTGATCTATATATAGATGCCTATATCCTAAATATAGATTTCCATGTATATGGCACTACTCCCTCTCTTCGTATATCTACCACTCTAGTACTCCCTAAAGCAGGCACGTATTCTTCTAGTGCGCACCTAGCATTCTTCTTCACAACCTTATTTCTTTTCTCTAATGTAGAATGGCCCTTTTAAGAAAGCTGTCACGGCCACTCTTTCTTCCACCTGTATTGCATAGCCGACCGCTGCAGAATATCATTCTAATTGCTTCTTGCCTTATCTTATTAATATTCTTTCTGTATAGTCTCAGAGAACCAGAGCCAACCCAATTGCTACCGTATCAAATTTATCCACAGACCAACGACTCCATACATCATACGGTGACGGAGTTTCTTCCCGCCTCTGTAGAAACCGGAAAAGATTCAACTCGAGAACTTTGCGATTCGTTCCCTAAACATGTGTTATCAAGAATACAGCCAGTTCTCAAGACCGGCCATGGCGATAACAAGGAAAAACTGAACGCGCAGATGGACAGCACCAGCGCTTGCTTTACGCCCGATGAATTGATCATCTTTTCTGATCTCGATGAGAAAATCCGGGATCATCAGGCTACCGACATTTTGGCCCATCTGCCTAGCGCTCATTATAATGCTACGACATTCAAGATGTGGGAGGAATATCTCGCCCAAAAAGAAATGCAAGCGAACGGTGTATTAGACACTGCAGCACAGGTAAAGCACATAAATGGATGGGCGCTGGACAAGTTCAAATTCTTACCTATGATGGAAAGAGCTTGGGCCATGAAGCCGAATAGAGACTTCTACGTCTTTTACGAAACAGACACGTAAGTACACTCTCGTATTGATTGGCCTGCTGTCTCATTGACGTCGTCTCTCCTAGTTATATTTTCTGGGACAACCTCTTCCGATTTCTTCAAACGTACAACCCAGATGCAAACGTTTACATTGGCTCACCATCTCCTGGACGCCGTGATCCCAAACGGGGAGACCAAGGCACCCTCTTCGCTAACGGGGGGCCTGGATATGTGATCAGTCGAGGCGCTATGAAAACCTTGTTACAGCGCACTACTGGTCCATATGGACAGTATACTGACGACCCGCTGTCCGTAAAATTCAGTTATCTAAATCATGATGATGAGTGTTGTGGCGATAGCGTTCTGGGGTGGGTGTTATGGGAGCTTGGTATTCCTATGCATGGACACTGGCCTATGTTTAGCGATTACGGCCTTCATGATATTCCCTTCAATGATCAGCATTGGTGCCAGCCGCTCATCACTCTACACAAAACATCACCAAAAGATATGGTTGATTTATTCAGCTGGGAGTTTAGCCAACGGAAATCCCAGGTCAGTAGCGTTCCGTACATGTTTCATACAACTATTTGCTCCTTCTTCTACCGAGTACGGGCAAGTAATGTTGATCTGCTTCATAGCTAACAAACCGACAGCGCCCATTGCTATATTCAGATGTATGGGAATTTCATAAACCAGGCACTGTTCCATCGCGTGAGAACTGGGATGGTGGCCGCTTTGATGCGTTTGAACCACCCGCTGAGGTTGTGATTGAATCATCCGAGCAGTGTAGCCGTGCTTGTAGCGATGACGTGGGCTGTTTGCAATGGAAATGGGAGGGGAGAGACCGGAAAAAGTGTACTCTCTTAAGATCATTACAGCACGGAAGGGCACGGAAGGCAGAGAAGGGCGATGGGGATGAAGAAGCCTGGGTCGATTACACCTCGGGGTGGGTAGAGGAGCATATAAGGGAATGGAGAAAAAACAAGATTGTGGTATAGTTAAATGGGTTGGGGCAAGTGTAGAAAGGAAATTCTGAATAAACCAAAAGTTGAAAAATAAATAAATTAAAAGAGTATTGCTATTCGGGCGGTACTTTTTTACTATTAGGGCAGTACTTTTTTGCTATTAGGGTAGTATTGAATGTACCTTAAAAAGTTAAGAAAAACACTCTTTGTAATTATAAGTAAAAAACCCCTTAAAAAATATAAAAATATTTTTAAAAATCTTTAATTAATTATTTATAAGCTAAAATTAATATAATATA
>PNRQ01000171.1:0-79767 GCA_003439915.1 Trichoderma atrobrunneum | reverse complement strand
ATAATTAAACTCTTATATTATTAATATAAAGAATTTTAAAGATAAACTTTATATTAGGTTTATATTAGTAAATAAACTAAGTTAAATTAGTAAATAATTAATAAAAATAAAAAGATTTATTTATATAATTAATAAATAATACTTTATAAATATAATTAAGTATTATTTTATATTTATAATTAACTATTTAAACTATTTTAATAAGTAATATAAAGTAAACTTATATATTTAGTTAGTTTTAAGTTTATATAATTTATAAAATAAGTATAAAAAGTATAAGCTTATTAAGCTTATTAAATAAATAAAATAAGTAAGGCTTAATTAACTACTTAGATTATAGTTAATTTAGTTATACTTAGTTAATTAGCCTATTATTATAATTATAAGTATTAGGTTATAATAAATACCCTTTATTAAAGTAAAAAATTAAAATTTAAAGACCTTAAATTAATATTAAAAAGAAATTAATATTAATAATCTTTAGATTTAAAGTTATAAAGTTAATAAAATTAAGTAATAATATTTTAGCCTAATATAAAGTCTTTGCTTTTATATATTTAACTTTATTTAACTTATTTAAGTTATTAATATTTTATATAATAGTATATATTATTTTTAATATTATTATTTTTCTTTTTATAAAAGTATTTAACCTTTATATTAACTAAATAAAAATATTTAAGCTTTTACTTATATTTTTCTTTAGCTATTTTAATTATTACTTTTAACTTAATATATTAAATAATTACTTTATAAAACTATATAGAAAAAAGTTATTTAATATTATAAAGGGATTTTTAATTAATAATATAAGTAAAATAATAAAAGGATTTACTTTTTAAAAAAAATACTTTATACTTAAGGATTTATAAGTAAAATATTTATTTATTTTAATTAAGTAAAATAATATTAATAAGTAAAAATTATTATATTACTTTTATTTATTAATTTTATATTCTTTAGATTTAATTAATATAATTATAATAATTAAATACTAAGTAAATAAAAATAAAAAACTAAGTAAAAACTTAATAAAAAAGAAATAGGTTAACTTATAACTATAAAAAGTAAGGTTTTAAGGATAAAACTAAATAAAAGGGGATATTATATTATAACTTAATATTTATAATTATAATAATAAATTAATTAACTAAGTATAATTAAATTAATTATAATTTAAGTAGTTAATTAAGCCCTACTTATTTTACTTATTTAATAAACTTAGTAAACTTATACTTTTTATATTTATTTTATAAGCTATATAAGCCTAAAACTAATTAAATATATAAGTTTACTTTATATTATTTATTAAAATAGTTTAAATAGCTAATTGTAAATATAAAATAATATTTAATTATATTTATAAAATATTATTTACTAATTATATAAATAAACCCCTTTTATTTTTATTAATTACCCGCTAGTTTAGCTTAGCCTATCTGCTAATATAAACCTAGTATAAGGTTTATCCTTTAGGAATTCCTCTTATACTAATACTATAAGAGCTCAGCTTGTTACAGTAAGTATATACTTTCCTAAGGTAATATAAAATATTAAATTATAATATAATAACAGGGTAAGTATATAAATAACTAAGCTATACAAAGGTATTTCCTTTCTAAATAAAATAAAGCTATTTAAATAACCTTCTGCCGCTTCTATTAGTAAGACTAAGTAATATAATAAATCCAAAGTCACAGAGCTACAGCAGCATTATAAGCCGTAGGTTAATGCAGTAGACAACCTTGAAGCCAGTATACTAGTATAGCGGAACACTAAGCTCAGTGGCATTAACCCAGCTCTCAAGGCCGATAATTACTGTGTAACTGCTAATAGTCATCTACTATCATTATTAACTTTACAACTCGACAACTTATCCTCTTAATTATCCCGCTGGTTCTCTACCCACTTCGCCCTTCTGTCTACTTTGTGCTTCACCTCCCAGTGTGTCTTTGCACTCTGCTTTGTATTCCCAAGACGTAGCAGGCCCTGCTCTTCTTCTCGAACCAGCACCTCCAAAGCCGCCTCAATCTTTGCGTCCTTCTGTGCTGCTTTCTTTGCCTCCCGCTTTGCTTTCCTCTTCGCCGCCTGTTGGGCCTTTGCAATGCTCTTCTCTTGATTCTCTGACAAATCCTTGGTATGATTCGTCTTGCTCACTGCAGTCTTAGGCCCTTTCAGTTTCTCAGATCCAGTTGATCCCTGATTGGCATCCTCAATACTTAGTTCCTTCAACGACTGAGAAATGGGGCCCTTTACTCCCTTTGCTCGATTCTGGCTCTTCTTGCCGTTGCCCTTATCATCTCGATTCACACCCTGGTTGTCATTCGAAGAGGCCTTTCGATGCGTACTCTTGTTTACCCCCTGAGCCGCTACTTTTGCGGCCTTCCCTGTCGTCTCCTCTTTAGCCATTAAATCCCCAAACAGCTTCTGTCTCTCTATCTTCCCCCATTTCGCTACCTCGGCAGGTTTCTGAATAAAATGCAATACAATCTCCCTAGCCGCCAACGCATCCTCAAGAGGATCATGCATCTGATTCCGCGGCGTCGCATTTCGGCGAATAAACATAACGAGGAGCCCTATACAAACCGCATCAATCGTCCACTTTTTCCAAAGCTCCCTATTCGTTCTGCAGATGGCTTCTGTAGCGAGGATCTGCCCGTCCACAATGCCTCGGTGGAACACGCGCAGAGCTTCCAAGTCCTTGCGAATTGTAAATCCCACCAGAATCGTGTGAGCGTTCACATAGTTGAAAAGTTCCGTTCGCGCCTCTTGCCAGCTCGACAGACAGTTGTTTCCTTTCAGCGCAGCCTCTATGGTCTTCGCAGAGATACCATGGACGTTGGTGCGCCAGTTAGATATTGCGCGAGACGGAGCGATGAACGAGTCGATCAATGTTTCGCCGGTGATGAAGTCGATGGCGCAGATGCTTATGGGTTCATTTCCACCATCTTCGGCTTCGGCTACTTGGCAGGCAATGGCTACAGCTTTTCGATCTCCAGCAGAAGGCCCTCCTATAGGTGTGGCTTTAAAGTCTGTAACACAGAACACTTGCCTTTTGGCAATGCTTTCGGGCAGCTGGTTGGTAGCAAGAGTATCAAGGATCACACCATTGCGGCCAAGAGTCTCTAGTGAATGGCATTGGAGAGGTAGCTTTTTGGAAATGTCGAATTGCTGCTCGCTGGTGAGCTTCGAGTACGTGTTGCCCCTGTATTCCATCTTTCATCAACACATAATGCGTAGAAGTGCGAAGAGCGATGCATCTGTTCAGTCAAAGTGAGGGGTTATCTTTATGAGGCTGTGTTGATGATTTGATCAAAGCGGTAGGCCTCCCACATATTCATCACGTGTACACGTCAGTTCTCGAGATGCGACTGGACAAACGGCCTCCTACTTGATTGGTCGTAACTCTGTGAGCCATGTCTCAGCGAATGATACAACACCAAACAGAACAGACGCTATCATTCATTGAATCATTTAATAAGAGAAAACAGGGAGCATCAGATGAATGAACGCCGGTGAATCATCGAGAATCCGGTGAATCATCGAGAATACTTGTACATATATCGTCATCTTCTATTCATACATTCGTAGCCGCAAATACACAAATACATGAACCATCTTTTACCATAAATCCATGACCGCGTGCCCCGGAAAGAACATATCGTTGCTCATACACACCCAACTCCAAGCCATAACAGCCATGATTTTTTACCATATACCAATAAATAAAACAAAATGAACTCGTAACCCCATGCCATACTATTGTATATATTTCGTACTACCCGCTTGCCAAACAAACTCATATTGTACACTATTGAAATGGCCCAGGGAAAATATTGGGCTTTGGATTGATGCCCTTCGAATGTCGATGCCAGGGCATTCCACTGTCGGCGCTCTGGCTCTTGCCGCTCATCCAATCCGGTGTGATCTCGTCTAATGGAGTTATATCCTCTGGTCCATAAGGAAGCACATTCTTTAATGACACTGATCGGAACTTCCGCGTTGGAGATTTCCGCGTTGAAGACTTCGGCGCTAAAGATTTTGGCGCTAAAGATCTCGATGTTATAGGCTTCACCGTTACGGGCTTGCGTACATCTTTGATAATCTCCTCCAACTCCCAGTTATTGCTTACAATAATAATGCGACATAAGCCTCCATTTTCCGGTATGTTCTTGTCCATTTAGGTACATATAATGAATATCGCCATTTCTCTCGCTCCCTGCATCTCCCACCCCACCCGAACTCCAGCCTATAATAGTATATACTAAGAAAAAGGCTTCCGCTAATAATACTGGCGGTTTCTTTGCCTTAAACTTCCGTGGTCATTGTGCTCATTGTCTTCCGCAATAGCAATAAAACCTACTGGCTGTTCTGAGTGCACGTCCATGAGCCTCAAGCGTATTGAGCCATATACTCTGGCTCTCTCTGCACCACCCATTACACTTTCCACTCTGCGCCCTGTATGGATGTACTCCGAGTTTGCAATAGTTGTCGAGACATAGCCCAGCACGTCTGGTCCACGGACTTGGAAGGTAAGGAACAAGCTCATAAGTGCACTCAGCGCCATGGTAGCTGCCGCCACGACGAAGAGCGCTAGCCATCGCCAATGTACTGTATATCTGATGTGCTCTATCGAGATAACAGCGGCTGCTGTTTGATTGGAAGCTGGTGCCGTGCCCGATACAAAGCCTCCCATGGTTGACGATGGATTAAAGCTGCCGTACCGATAGGTGTTGATGATTTGTTGTAGACGCGCGGGAACTTCATGCACATCGATATTGGTAAAGTCCAAGCCTGTGGAGCCTCCGAGGCCAGCTTGGTCTGGGTTGAGCAAAAACGCCTCCGTCGTGCTGCTCGAGCTTGCGTGTACACTTTGCCCAACCGACTTCGCCAGCGCCTTGCCAAAATCCAAAAAGGCATCGCCGAAGCTAAGCCCTGTGTAGTTGCTTTCCGGATGCGGCAACTTGGACGGTCGCATAGCCACAACCGTACAGTTTGTGCCGTTGCAAGAGATGGAAGATTCTACGTAGACGGTAGTGATGGGACATTGGGCAACCAGCTTGGCGGAAGCCGTATTTGGGAATGTCTGGAAAGACAGAGTGCGAGCAGGGAAGGAGAAATCTGTACCGTTGCCAAACGAGGACACGCTGCCAAAGCCACCAAATTGTGTTACGTTGTAGAATCCATCCAGACAGATGTTAAAGCTGTTGGGCGTGGTCGCACAAATCGTTTGGTTGATCCAAGGTTGCGACACCTCACCACCGGTCGAGACGGTTGAATTTGTGCCAAAGTTTGTTATTGGGAGCCTACTGTCATTGATAGTGATGTTCTGACAGAACAGCGACAGGTACGCTGTCTCAACGTGGAATGTTGCGTTAAGGGCTGCTTGAAGCCCAGAGATTGGAATACCCAGTAGCGACGAATACACGATGCCGCTTGCGTTTCCTACAAGCAGCCAATCGTCATCTCCATTGGTAAGCTGCGACTTGACAATATCTGGTATCTTGACATTGCCCCAAAGATCGTTATTCGAATTTCGAGTCAGATTCGACTGAAGCAGACATGCATTGTACAGTCCATTCAACGAAGCCGCAAACGTAACCTCCGAGTTACTCCCTATGAATGTAGTCCCCGAAGTGCCAGATATGCCGCTACTTGCATTTCTGATAATTGTGTCGAAATAGACCAGCTGGGTATGATTCGTAGCCGCAACTGGCTCGGTTGTGATCATGAGCAGTGCTGCTTGGCTTCCCAGTGGCGACATTGCCCAAATGATGGCAAGAATAGCCGTTAGGATATTCAGAGCCTGCAGACTGTAGGTGGTCAACAGAGTACCCCCTAGGGTCAGGCTTCCCATCATCTGCTCAACAAATGACAGCCGCGTGCCATGCTCGAGGCGCCATGCTGTAAAAGTCTTGATTGCTCGTCCGACGACAGCGGCAAACACGATCGGGAATATGGTGCCAAGCTGTGGAGATCAGCCATCTTGCAGACCTATTGATAACACGAAGCAGGGAGCAAACCGAACAAGGCTTGCAAAACTTACTGACCTTGAGGGATATTCCATGGATGGTGTTCCATGTTGGCTGGTAGACGATCTGTTTGTCTTTGCGGGCAACAACTGCGCCAAAACCGAGAAGCAGAAGTGAGAAGCATATGAAGAATATGCTTGCTGAGATTCCCTCTGATAAAGCCTTGGTTCTCAAGATGGGAGTAGGGTTACGCCTCAGTGGTGGGCCAGGCAAAGGATCCGGGGCTCGCTTCTCCCCTCTCGAGTTGTTTCCCTCACCCATTTGCCAAGTTTTCGAGACCTTGGTCAAAATATGTGTCGTGTGTTGATTTTTCTATGATTTCTGATTAGATCATACAAATAGGTGCCTAGATATATATGTGCATTACCTTCTCACTACGAATGCTGATGGCGATCAGTCGTGTCTGCACCACACCTGCCATCGGTACATGTATTGCGTCAAGACAGTTCTAAGATCTAGAAGCGATATAAGGCTCCCCCGGCCCTGGTCCCGATGCAACCCACAGCTCCATTTGAGGGTCAAAGGCCGCGAGAGGCTGCATGGCTCCTTCAAGCAAGGGGTAGGTACTTGAGCAATCCTTCCCTAGCACATACATCTAGCTCGCCGTTGCGTGAAATGTATTGCCAATGCAGCTACGGATTAATAAACGAAAATACGACGGTTCGCACTACGTTCAGCTCAGGAGGCTATGGCCGCTGCCTCGCTTAGGATGCCAATCCCGTTGGTGCCAACGTTGACGGCGAAAAAGAGTCAAGTCCGCTATTGGCATCATAGTGGAGAGGCTGAGCCATGATAACAGGATGTCTATGTAGGCAGAGAAGGAAGTAAAGTAGACTTTGAATGAGTAATATGGTCTCTGTATCTTTTCGCATTCGAAGCTTTCTCTGAACATATTCGGAGTACTGTAAATATTGATATGGCAGATATTGTTCCTTCTTCCTGTAGACAGGCTCATCAGATCTGTCCGTGCGGACATCAAGACTGAAGCACAGCAAATGGTCCGGCTCCTAGTTTGTTGTGTACTGATATAATAATACAATATACCACAAAGTATCACGCGCATGGAATAGCCGTCCTGATGTTACATTTCTAGCTGACATGCATAAGGATGGCCGGCTTATGCAAATCCTCGCTGATGTTGTCCCGATTCGGAGAACACTCTGGGTACTCATCCCCGCCTATGACGCTTCCGTGAGTAGGATAGGCCACATTTATAGTTCCCTTGGGCTCTCGCTTGACATGGCATTAGCATACGATACTCGCGGGTTGTTTCATAACATGCAATAGGTTGCAAAAGCTATGAGAAATATGGAAATAGCGTGCTTCGACGTCAAAGCTTTTCAGCGTTCGTTATGTCCCATGACGAAACGCATTAATCAATATGGCTAGTCTCTAGTATCACATTTCTTCCTCATTGCAGCATTTGCAATAGGATCTATGTATTTTGCGTGCCGTGCCAAGGCTGAGCGCGTACCTTTTATTGCAAAAACGTCATTTCCGTTTTCTTCCTTCTAGTAGCGGCGCTTCATCCTGTCACGTCTTAGTCCTTCTTGGATAAATACATAAAAATTGAGGTGAGTCGAGATAAATAGCAGTGGAGTAATTAGAGAAGTCAAAGTCTTCCTGTAGTGTGCCGTTTCGCTGAGTAGCGCTCTCTAGGAACCTCTGCTCAACGTCGCCATGCTCAGTGACGATAACAATTTTGTAACTCCTAGAGATGAAGATTAGAATTCCCTAGTCTATAGGCTTATTTTCGAGATTATAAAAGCTGATTTGTAACACTGTTATAATACAGTTCTATTTTCCAAGCTCTTCTATCGTCATTACATATACTTACCTAGTCAGAAACACTCTAGGGATATCATTATCCACGCAAGTGTACCGCAAGATACAAAGGACCTTTTGCCCAAACAGTAAAAGACCGCTGGTCGTGATGCCATCCACTTTGTTCTGGACAAAGTTCGTAATCAAAGCGGAACAGAAATCGCGCAACAATAAGCCTCATCTCTGCGTATGCGAGATTCTTGCCAATGCAGTCTCGTGGACCGTGACTAAAAGGTTTGAAGGCCGATTTGTTATCATTGTTGAATTGGGCATCGTAGTGTGGATGAGCCGGAAGCAACCAACGCTCGGGCACATATGAAGATGCATCTTTGAAGTATTTGGGATTGCGATACGTAGCCCACTGGGAGACGGAGATGTGTGTCTGTCAAAGAAGCATCTTGTTAGCGTTTCTTTCCCGCAATCGCGCGACTATTGATACACATACACCGGCAGGAACAAACTGGTCTAGAAGCATGTCGCCGGGGGATACTCGCCAAGGTGTCTCAGCAGCTGGAGGATATATGCGTAACGCTTCTTCGAGACAGGCCTGCAGATATGGCAGCGATGATGCACTGCGCATGTTGATGTCATTCTCACTGTTGAAAGTTGAGCGGATTTCCTCCGTTAGTCGCCAGTACGCGGTTGGATTGGATGGCAAATAGAAGAAAAACCCCGAAAGCAGCGTGGCGGTTGTCTCGCTGCCTGCAGTCACAAGAACAGGCGCGGTGGCGAGAATTTCCTCTTGTGTCATCCCTTCTTCTCCTGTCCGTGTCTTGCGAAGCATGTATGTCATGAAGTCGCGACGTCCATCTGCGGGCTCGGGCCCCAAACTCATGCGAGCCAAGGCCTTTTCCACTGCAAGTTGTTGGTTGTATTGTGATATCTTGACCGTTTCATTGCTCGTGAATGTGCGCATCACCGTCTGCAGCGGGGGGTAGTTGGTGGCAAACCAGGTGTAGGAAGCAGCCTGGATGTTCTTGAAGATGTTTCGAACCCACGGATGATAGCCGCTATTTCGCAAACTGTCAAACGAATCCGCGAACGTCAAGTCCCCAATGATGTCAAAGGCCGCGAAATTCAACCAATCTACAATGTTGATCTTGGATCCCTTGCCCGCCCGTTCGGATAGACGAGCCATGAGCAAATCAATGTATGAAGCGATGATCCCCTCTTGTTCGACCAAAGCTGACTCGCTAAAGGCGTGACTCAAGTGACGGCGAAGACGGCGATGAACATCACGAGGTGCGGCCAAGATACTCGTCTCATCGCCGCTGAAGAAAAAACCTCTCGGCTTGGGGTATTCGCTTTTACCTGCGCCTCGGTTGGCATAGATTTCAGTCCAGGCGACGGATCCGTCAACAGCTAGGTGATTTGGTCCGACGCGAACAATAGGGCCATATTGGACATGTAGTCTCTCGGCTGTCCGCATCCATTTACCCCGAATGCTGTACGTGTACATGAATGGAAAATAAGAGACAGAAAGCAGGGATGGGCCAGGAAATCTGGCCAAAGGATGAAACCACAGGCGATAAATACTTATGCTGAGGCAGTACACGAAGATCTACACGGTTTAGTCACGCGAGAAGACACCCTGATCGACTCATTAGGGAGACGTACCAAGAAGAGAGAGAGCCCAGCGGCGTCTTTAACGGGCACATGAGAAATGTTTTCCATTACACTCATCACAAAAGAAGTGTTCGTTGTCGGAGGCATGTCGGCATTGAGCTTACGCTCTGCTTTTTTGGCGCGAGTGGATTATGAAGTTTGGAGGTCAACGATCAAAGAGACAGGTGCCCTTTTAAAGTTCAGAGTCTCTGCTTTTTAATACAGTCAACATGAGTAGTAAATTGGTGGCCTGATGTTTGAGTTTCACTCGCTCGTGCCGCTCATTCAATCGCTGTCCCCTTTAGGCCACGCATCCCAGACCCCGGAGCCAAGAGTCGTGGCACTTTGCTCATCTGTGTATGCAGGGAAGGAGGCATCTCCTTTATCCGGCAGTCCGAAGCTCATTCGGACTGAACGAAGACTGCGTTATCGCCATTGCTATATCATTGCGGTATTGTGTATACAGGAACACGGACTCATCCGGACTTTATGTATTCTAAGCCCGCCTGTCCGGCTAGCGGCATGTCCGCCAGGCATTGGCCGTCAGTTCTGCGGATGATTTTCACATGTCATTGGCTACTGGTGCCAGAGCCCTTGTCCAGGCAGCTTGGTTGTAGATAGCAGAATCCAACGTTGTGGCATTCCGTGGCAATCATCTTCTGGAATATCGCGAGCACTTAGTGCGGGTCGGGTCGTCTCTGTGGATAGCGGGTAGATCCTAGAGCAAGATCAGACTTCAGATTTGCAGAATGCAGACACAGAAGGTAGGTGTGGAGCTCAGATATGCAGGGGAATCTGAAGGGACAACGGCGAATCGTCCAATAAACAACCCAAACCTCAATTGTTCATTGACAGACGCCGGTAATATCTAAGCGAGCTCCGTCCAGTTTGCAGACATTACTATCATTTCTCTTGTGAGGGCGCACCTGTCATCACACGTCCGCACCGTGTCTCAACCAGTGATATCCAGCGCCTTGACTAAGAGCTACCTCGTTGGAAGGTGATGGAGCCAACGCGAAGTGGCGCTACAAAATCCCTCCTTGCTTATCTTCTAATATGTCCAACGTAGAAACGGAAACGTACTTCCTTATACTATGCCCATCTTGCATACTTGACTCCGCTTGGAAACGACAACATATGAAACTATCTTTTTGTGGAATCTGGATCTCGTGTAGATATCCTGTTTAAACATGAGCTGCTCAAGCTGTTTCAGGGTAGTACCGTATTCCCTCGCAAAAGTCGACTGTGGATCTCCCATAGTTATACCCAGTTTTGATCGAAAAAAGCAATAAGCTAACTTCCTCACGTTAGCACGCCACCCTATAAAACTGCTCACAATCCAGTTTTGCGAGGGAATACGGTAAGGGGAGAGCCGAAGCAGGAATAAGCCCCGGTCTTAATGCAGGTTGCGGACGCAAGGTGCGGATGCAAGGTGCGGGTGCAAGGTGCGGACATAGATCGTGGAGAAAAGGATCTGACGCCATATACTCGTACATAAAGGTACACGCGGATCGCCCGGCAAGGAATGCAAGTTGCGGATGCACAAAGCGGCGAATTCTCTCGTCGTCTCTCCCTGACCCAGCAACTGTCATCGCTTGTATTCGTCAAGGCGCAGGGACACCGTTTCGTCACCCACTCAGACTGAGGTCTGCTTCGCGGAATGTTCATTAGCCCTATAACCTGTCTGGCAATGTAGAGACCATGAACCAACCACGAAGAGACTCTGTGAAGGCGCCCGTTGTCTGTCTCCCCTGCCGCAAGCAAAAGCGTAAGTGCGATAAGGCGCTCCCTAGGTGCTCGCTCTGCGTGAGGTAACGTTAGCCTGAAATGGCATGCCTCGGGATGAATTGCTGAACAAGCTATTACCCAGGCTCTGTCGAGAATGTAACTACACTGAGGCGGCACCCCCGAACTCTGAACATCTGACGCTATTACGCTCTTACCAGCTTACCCCATTCGCCCCGGCTTTAATCCAGGAGAACATTAAGCAGCAGGCGTTTGGTCTTACCGGTGGAGAGAGCGGCTGCCGTGCTTGCTGCATAAAGTATTTCGAATCTATTCACCATTGGTTTCCCGTTTTGTCTAAACCAAAGTTTATGGGGAGACTGCCAGAACTGTGTAGAGCTCCCAGTGCAGGGCAGAGCCTTCTTGTGCTGTGCATGCTTCTTCTCAACACTCCTCCGACTGAATCTGGAATATCGGGCCAAGAAAGGTCGCTCTACACTTTAGTAAAAAGCTCAATCGCTCTAATCCAAGCGGGATATGAGGCTTCACTTGAGCTGCTACAGTCTCAGGCACTTGTGAAGCTATTTGAAGTCAGCCACGGTATATATCCAGCGGCCCATGATACAAATATAGCAAACACGATAAGAGCATTAGCGTCAACGAGCTATGGTAGATTGCACCTTTGGGAGAAGAATCATGAGGGCAGCTTAGTTGCAACAGAAGAAGTTGCTCGAATCTGGCAGGCTGTTGTGATACTGAACAGGTCGGTAGATCCTTCTCCGTCACATCTTCTACAATTGAATCAGCTATAGATCAGAGTCTGTGAGTCCCTAAGATTAACATTTGGACAGGTATCTTGGTTTGCAGAACTCGTCAACCATATATCGAACAACGGAAATACCATCACTCACTCAGTTGTTTGCTACCGATGACTTGAAGAGCGGTATGGTGGGAGCTACGAGGTATGATAAGGAGTTGTTCTTTAAATGAACCTGAACATTGACATTGTTGCATAGCGCGGCCGATTTGTCTGCCAGTAAAACACCTCTTGCCAGCCTAGTCGAAGCCTCTCGTCTGCTCGAACAAGCCTTAACTCATGTCAATAATCCCACCATACGCCAGGATTTCAACGCGGCCGAAGCTATTCAATTGATAAAAACCGTCATTGCCTACAAACATGTTTTGACAGAGTCCGAAGTCACATCTCCTAGTCGACTTGCTGGCCAGGTCGATATCTGCAACAGGCAAGCATCTCCCAATACCTTCTCGTATGGCGATCATGAAGTAATGTGACATATCATAGTGCCCTCCTCTCCGTCTTCGAGCTTGGAAATCACCTCAAAATACCCCAGGATATCTCTTGTCACTTTTCTTCGGGATTGTTCCGAGATGCCCTGATAGACGAGGTTGTCAGCGTGGCTAAACAATTTGAGGGAAGCTTGGCGTCTGCGAATCTCTCGGATCTCTGTCCATTTTCACTCCATCCGATCCTCAAAGCGGCAGTAATACTTGCTTCCAGCTCAAATAATTCTGATGAGTTTCATCGTCGTCAGTCTATAGAGTCTCTCAAAAATGTGCTACATCATTCAAGTAAGAGGTGGTATATAGCAAGTAAGTTGGATTATCATGTAGTCTCAACTGGGTGCGATCCGCTGACAATACCAGAGCACTACTTGCTGGAATTACAAAGCGTAGACTCGGGAGTAGTAACAACATAGTTGCATGCGTGCATCTGAAACCTTTTAAAGAAATTGGCCAAATGTGAATGCAGTAAGTATACTTGCAGACATTGTGTCAAACCACTTCTTCACATTGGTATACTTGTCCGTGATGTCCTTGTAGCCAATATCTCTAGCCATCCGGCCGTACGGCAGGTGGAAGATGTCAGCAACTGTGAATTCATCATCGCTGATAAAAAAAAAAAATCAAGCTTGCAAGGCCCCAGGTTGTGACAAATGGAATGGCGTCGAATGGCACGAAGTGCAAGCATCTGGAATTAAACGTAGCCCTGTCGAGATAAAAACGGAGCCCCGAGAACACGAGAACAACAGGGCTCTATGGTCTAACGCAAAAAGATAAATCAACAGATAAATCAAGTCCGAAAGTACCGCATTAGCTGGGTATGGAGGATACATCGATGTTTGTATAGCTAGCGCCAGCGACATTGGCGGGCACCTTTTCAATGAAGAAGGTCCTCGACTTTGCAAGCCAAACCATGAAGCTTGGCACAGACCATCCAAACGCTGTCCCGACACCACCCTTTGGCCCAATGGGAACAAACTGGAAGTCTCCAGGGTCCTGCTTGTACACTTTCTCGGTCAGGGGTGCCTTCACCTTGGCTTTCTTGGTCATGTCAGCCCAGAGCGAGTACCCGAGGGGGGCGATAGCTCGATGAACATCGAGGACGTTTCGCTTCGAGTACGATGCCACGTCACCAATGGCATAAATGCCAGCTGGGGCACTGGTCACACGCAAGGTCTCAGGATCAGTGATGACGGATCCCCGGGTATCAAGCCATTCGGCCGGCAAGAAGCTCGTATTGGGCGTACCACCCGTCGCGTCAATGTATAAATCAACCTCCCTGGTGGTGCCATTGTTCAACTCCACCAGCGTGGTACCATTCGCCGTCTTAGACGCAGAAGTAACCTTGGCCATATGCTCCGTCTTAACCTTCAACCTGCGCAGGTGTGATTCCGCCGACGTTCCAACTCCCTTGTTCGACAAATTGGAGAGAAGGCGAGTGCTGCCGGAGAATAGGGTGATATCCTTGCCGTGCCAATGATAGGCAATTTCGCCGGCTGTTTCGACGCCTGTGGGGCCACCACCGGCGATTAGGATCGTATTTGCGTTGGAAATGGCTGCATTGGTGTCGCAAATGGCGTTGCTTGTGACTGTGTGTGGCCCATGGAGAGTCCAAAGCGGACTGGCGCTTGTCGTACCTGTGGCGATAATAAGTGAGTCGTATGGGATCTGTATCCTGTTTTCATCGGTATCGGTTACGCCCTTGACAGTGACTAGCTTCGTTGAAGGGTCAAGTGCTATTGCTTCGCCTTGGACAAATGCATATAGGTCGCCATAATCTTGAAATGCGCCCGCGAATGGCATTGAGACCTTGCTGACCAGTTCAGGCCGGGCAATGGCGCGAGGGGCACCGACTTTGAAGAAATAGTGAGTCGATGGCGATACAATAGTCAACTTGCACTTCTTGTCGGTGTTGCTCGCCACTGACGGTATAATGTGTCTCAGAATGTAATGGCTGATAGCCAACCCGGCAAAGTTGCTGCCGAGAACTACGATGTTATGGATTGACGAGGGCATGATGATAGTGAAGGCAGATCAATGCATATAATGAGATTAATGTGGAATTGAAATGCTGGATGGATAGCTATTTCGACAAAACAGCAACAGTAGAGTTGGTATTTATTCCAACGGCTTTGCCCGCCGAACCAACGCATCAGCCCTCCAATGACCCGTTGGTATGTCCCAATCTGTGATGGTCCGAATAAGGGGTGCTTTGAAATGCTCTTGAGATTGAGAGTTTGTTCCAGAAGTATTGACGTACTGTAGATATCGGCAAACTAAGCCCGCACCCTGCATCCGCATTTTAGGTCCACCCCATGGTGGCGTCATCGCCGCCAGTCGGTTGGCAAAGAGATACCACGCGTTGCATGTAAATTACTTGTATATTATTAATATTTAACAAGTAATGATAACCAAAGGGAACCCAATGTTACAAATGTTATAATAGTGAGGTGGTTTTCATTACCATTATCCTTCAATACTAAATCCAAAATCAATGGCTTTTCCAACTAAAGTAGGGTTGACAAGCTCCTCGACAATATTGACTAATTCTGTCAGTAAAGAGTCAAGGAATGCTATATCTGCCTGATTTCCAACCAATCCAGCATTTAGTCTCCCCTGTCTAAGGAAAGAGACTGCCTTAAGGGGATAAGCCGCGTCACCGTGTGGATTGGAAATATCGACTCTGCAGCTTCCATTGGCAAAAGGCATATGATCAAAATCCTCAAAATCTTGATGGTGAACAACGGAGTCAAAAAAGTCCGCTCCCGAGGACCACTCTGCACACTGTTTAGCTATTCTTTGGAAGCCAACAAAGTCATGGGCAGCAGATTCGGCGGTTTGATTCTGAACGAATCGTAAGAGATCCATTGCGGACCATCCAGGTTTCAATATGACTCTAATGGGTGCGAACTGATAGCATGGACCCATCACATTCTCTGTGTTCATTTGGTCAATGTTTCGACCAGATGTTACCCCTCCAAAAGAGACGTCTGATTTGCGAAGTCTACGAGCTATCACCACAGCAAATGCTGCAGTAAGCACACTGGCTGTGGTAATGCCCTCAGGTGCCTTGGAGACACTAGTTTGTCTTGACAAGAATACTGCGCTGTCTGTATTTGTTGTCGACTTGCCAGGAAGAATTGAAAGTATCGAGCCACTAAGAAGATTACTCCAGTAGTCCAACGATCTTTTTTGTAATCCCTTGTTCTGGATTCGTGCCACATAAGAGCTGAATGGTTCAAAGTTTACCACTTCTTCTCCAGCGTACAATGTTTCCAAATCTCGAAGCAATCGAGGCAGGGATACTCCGTCGTATTGGGCATGAGATAAACCTAGGACAAGGCAACCTTTGCCATCTCGGGTTTGGATATAAAACATCCTGATGAAAGGCGATCCAAGGAGAAAATCGGACTCGATATCATTCGTGCAAAGGTTCGTGACGAACTCATCAAGGTCTGCATCTGTTGTCTTCATCGTCACTGGAACGTTAATCTCGTCCAAGACAACTTGAAATAGAGTTGAGTTGTGCTCAACAAATACTGTGCGCAAAATCTCATGAGTTTTGACAAGATTTGCACAAGCACGCAGCAGTTTGATTTGGTCTATTGAACCCTGGTCGAAGTACAACATCGTGTACTGTAGCGATGTGCGTGGCCTCTGAATGGTTGCTCCAACGTCTAATGCCTGTGAATCCGTCACGCCGAATATATCTTTGATGCTCCAGTTTGGATTGGTAAGCTTTGGGCGAATACATTCAGAGAGAAAGAGATCTATGTCGATAGATCCCAACATTGAAAATGGTCTGTAGGACCATGTGTCCTCCTTGAGCAATTCGTCAACCTTTAATACCGTAGCAGCGTCGCGAAGGCGCATGTGTCGAAATACATCTGCTACACTCATTCCATGTCCATTCTTACGAAGGTTCGACGTCAATTTCATAGCTGATACTGAATCGCCGCCTAGGCGGAAGAAATTATCGTCAACGTCAATTTGATCCAAATTGACATTAAGCACTTCTGCCCACGCGGATCGCAGGATATCTTGCGACGCCGTAAGATTTGCCGGGCTCACGATTTTCGACCATTCTTTCGTGAGACTTTCGCGTAGCTGAGAAGCTATATCCTGAGAGATGCTGGACGCAAGCTCATTGACCAAGCTGTGGTCGATTTTCCCCTGTGTGAAGGGTATTCTCTCTACAACGACGTACGCATAAGGTACCATATGCGACGGCAAAGAATTCCGAATGTGTTTGTCAAACCTCTTCAATACCCCAGCAAAGTTGGTAGATATAGTTGCACAGATAGCAGTTTCAAAAGGTGGTGAGCCAGGCACTGCACAACTCACTTTGCACTCTTTTGGCAGCAACTCAACACTGTCCTTATCCACTGGCTGTTGTTCTATAAAAATAATCAGCCCTTCATCTAAAGGCTGCGTTTTCTCAATAGATGGCGGGTGATATAAAGCCGCAGCAGCGATGACAGATGGAGATAGTAACCGGGTGAAATGCGTCTCAAAGTCTGTGATGTCCACCGCATGACCATTGACAGGTACAATGTTTTCAGTTCGACCAACAAACACTAATTTGCCATCTTCTTGTAGCTGGACTATGTCTCCTGTTGCTCGAACTTGACCTGATCGGCCGGAAAACTGAGAGCACCCGGCTAAGAGCCAGGCAGGAGACTCGATCGCTTCGGTAGTGAACAAATGTGGTCCTTCAAGCCAAAGTTCACCAGGGCAACCGATGGGTGATAAAAGGGATGGGTTTTGTGGAATGCACACCCAAGGAACTAGAAATGGAGGATATGCACATCCTGGTTGTGTTTCCGCGCCTGCCCTAAACTTGCCAGAAGTCTGATCGAAAGATACCGGTGGGAGTTGATTGAAGCGCCAAATGTCATTCAATTCAGCTTCAGGGAGGCAAGATATCTGGTCGACTCTTCTCCCGAGATCGCTCATGAGGTGTGAACAAGCTGTCTCTAGTTGTGAAAGCATTCGTTTCATCTGGCTGATATCTATCAGGCTGCTATCAAAGCTTGCACAGACCCTGAACCCATGAGGGTTCATACCACATGCTAGCATAACAGGATAAGGGTTGAAATATAACGCTTCTCGAACAACATCTCCGTGGGCAAAACCAAGGTCGGTGCCGTCGTATTCCAATTCCGGTTGTATAACCAGGCCTGTTCCTGCTTCACAAGCATGTTGGGCATCTGGGTGAACCTTTCTGATGTTTTGCATGCCCATGTGTTGATATGGAGTACGAGCGAGAATAGTTTGCTGGACAGCCTTCAAATAATCATTGACGGATTTTGTCCGGTCAATGCGTATTCGGATAGGTACAGTAGCAATCAATGGACCAATAACGCCCTCCACACCAAGCAGTGGAATGTCTCGACCCGTGAGTGTCTCTCCGAAGACGACATCATCACCATGAGTAAACTGTGAAGCGACTAGGGCCCATGCGCCACGGATAACGGTCGCTAGAGTAAATGGAAAGCCTACGGTTGACTTTATGGTTATTTGATACTCTGAGATGGTATCCGGATTTGGTAAAAAATCTCTGGAGGGTAGGCGAGGGAACTGAGGGCCTATTGCACCGTCAAGCTCTCTCCTCCAAAACTCTTGCATCGCAATCTGATCGGTGTCGCGAACATACTTGACAAAGTCTCGCATAGTTGTGAGTGCTGGCTGGTGAGGCAAAACACTTCCGTGTTGCAATGCTTCGCGAACCTTTGCAAGTATGATCGGCTCTGACCATCCATCGTAGAGTACGTGATGCACAGTCCAAACCATATATTGTTTGCCATCTCCATTGTTATGCACAATAGCATATCGAGCGAGGCTTTGCCCGAGATCCATCCCGAGGGCTCTGTCATCTTCAAGATACTGATCAAGATCTGTAGAGTGTTTCCACGATATCTTTTCTCGGAGAATAACTTGCTGAAGCCCAGGGTCTTGGAGCTGTGCTAAGCGTGTGCGTAAGATGGGGCTTACATCAGCAACCGACTCCCATGCTTGTTTCCACTGTTCCATGTTTACATTAGGCGGGATGCAAGCAACACGCTGGGCGATATAAGGCTTCGTCGACTTGAGAGAGAACGTAAACAAAGATTCCTGAGTTGGGGTACAAGGGTAAATATCCTCAATAGCGGCCTCATTTGTCCCACAAACGCGTGATGCCTCCAGTCGGGCACTGTCAGCAAGCTGAGATATCATGGAAAACTTCGGAACTGTGATCTTCGCGTCGTAATCGCATATGAAGACAGCATTTGCCATTTCCGAGAGGGTTGGATTGGCAAATGTTCCAGTCACGCTAAGATCCAACCCTCGATCTCTACATGTAGACACCAATCTCATGGCTGCCAGAGAATTGCCACCTAACGCAAAGAAATTGTCTTCCTGGGTGATTTCGTCTGGGTTCAACTTCAGGATGAAAGCCCAAGCCTGTCGTAGGCGTTGCTCAAGGTCACTAAGCGCCCGAGTTGCCGTGCTCTTCGCGTTTTTATCAAGCTGCTTCAAGTCCACTGTGGAACCAAATTCTCTCAGACGCTTTCGATCAATTTTTCCTGATATCAACGTTGGAATAAAGTTGATCGGTATGTATGCGGTTGGAATCATATACCGGGGCAATACTTTCGCCACATCGGTGTTGGCTTTCAACGTTGTTTCGCCCAAATCTCCAGAGAGGCAGGCCAATTCTAACTGGCGATTGTCCCTTGCCTTTCCGACGTGTTGTGTAATGAATACCACTAAAGTCGGTTGGGCCGCGGATCCGGCTGGCGTAATCACCTCAGATATCACGCTGATCTCCGAGGGGAGCCTAGCTTTCAGTTGGCTCTCTATTTCCCCCAACTCAACCCGCTGGCCACGCAACTTGACCTGAGTGTCTTTCCTGCCCATGAAGATGATCTCACCAGAACTGTCAGGAGCATACTTTCCAAGGTCTCCAGTCTTGTACAGACGGCCTTGGCGGCCGCTATGTTGACCGTGACCTGATACAAGCCATGACGGATCTTGAATGAACGCAGCGGCAGTCTTTTTGGGATCATTAAGATAGCCTTGCCCAACAATCGGGCCTTCCACAAGCAGCTCACCCACTGCGCCTACCGGCATTAGTGACTCGTGGTCATCTGGGTCCACAATCCAAATAGCGGCGCCATTGCCTGGCCCAATGGTGATGTAGTCCCGATTCGCAGCTGCATTGCTATTCACAGTACAGCCAATGGTGCATTCACAGGGGCCATATCCTATGATAATCCTAGCATACTGGCCCCAAAGTGCAACATCACTGACGGAAGCCGCTTCACCCCCAAGACCCAGTCCTTCGAGCGACGCAATGACGTCCAAGTCTAGTATTCGAGCAACTGAGGGTGTGAGACCCGCGTAGTTCACCTTCATACTTCGCATAGCTGTATTTATGTCGTTGAGTCTGTCTTCATCCGATGGAATGCAGAGACAGCCGCCGTTAGCCAATGTTAGTATCATACTGTCAATACTAACATCGAAGGCGTAGGACGCGAAATCGAGAACCCGGGAATTATTGTTGTAACCAACTGCTTTAGCCCGAGGGAAAGCACTGCTGGAATAGCTGCGGTGGGATACTTGCACTCCCTTGGGAGTGCCTGTACTTCCAGAAGTGAAGATGATGTACATGAGCGTTGATGGATGCACAACCGGTAGAGCGGGAAAGGTTACAAAGTCTTCAAAGCAAGCAAATGTCTCCGCCTCCAAAATAATAAATTCCCCATGTGGGAGGATGTCCGTAGCTAAATTATACTGGTTTCGAGAGACAACCATTGTCTTTGCATTAACTTGTTCTGCCATATTTCGCAAGCGGGCAATCGGAAGTGCTGGGTCCATAAGAACCATTGTTCCTCCGGCTTTCATTACAGCCAGCACAGCAACAACAGTCCATTTTGACTTTTCGAAGCACAGTGGAAGGAATTCGTGTGCTTCAACACCCCGTTCTCTGAGTAAAAGGGCCAGAAGAGACGAGCATCGATCAACTTCGGCGTAAGTCAAGCTGCCGTCCCAGGATAGAATTGCCACCTTGTCTGGAGATTCTTGAGCTCGCCCCGAAACTATATCATGCATGCAGCAGTCGTACGTCTGTGGAAGAGAATGATTCCACTGCCATATTTGATCCATATCGTGCGGGAATGGATGAAGAAAGTCCTCAATAACCGCATCATGATTCGAGATGCACATTCTGATGGTATGGCTCAATGCTTCGGCGTATTGCGTTATTACATATTGAGAAACATTTTCGGAGGTGCGTGCGGGGAGTATCCGGAGATGGCCGTTCATATAATATGTTTCGAGGTATAGGGTACTCTGTTCTCACTCGTGTTAGCTATATGACATCTCTTTCAACTAGACGCAATTGATTGTCTTACATCATCTTTAGCCTTATTATTTTCATTGAGCCGGTATTCTGTACTCAATAAGAGAGAAACGGGAGTCGAATATCCCTCAAGAGACTGTAATACGGCCCCAGTCATATACTTGGAGATGGCAACGGTGGCTTGGCCGACAGTACTTTTCAAGTTCCCCAATACTTTATTCGTTGAGAGTTCCCCTCTGGCCAATTCGCTCTCAATCTCAGGCTCTCGTGTTTGATATATCCAGCCACAGTTAGCTTGCCTATCTTCCTTCATCCTCAAAAGGACAATAAGCCATGATAGGAGAAGGTATTCATCCTTCATCCCTGTCGGAGTTGATGACTCTTTCGCGGAAAGATTAGGAAGCGCAAAGCTCCCAGGTATGTAGACATTCTCTAAACTGGATGGCATAATGTGCTTGTATGTCCAGTCTGTAGCTGGCTATAAAATTGTGAGGAAGTCAGATCAGAATAAAGTGATGAAAATGGAAAGAAACAAGCTAATATTCCCTTTAGAGGTATTAGTATAAGATGAATAAAAGATTGAAGTAATCCAGTTGCGCGCCATATAGTTGTGGCTTCGAGCGCGTCTCGCGGCTTTGGAAATAGGGTATTATTACCAAAGTAAACAAGCGGCTCAGCTGAGAACGGCCGAGTCTTTGCATACAGCTGCGAGTTGATTCTAGGCGAGCAATCAAAGAACGAAGAGTACAAGCGCCAGTGTTTCTCTCGTAACCATTAAAAAATACCGCAGAAATACAGAATACATCGCATAGAGTTTCCAGATATACACCTTATACGCCTTACATGGTTGCCAAATAATTCTCACATTTATTCTGCCTTAGTATTTTGACTGATAAAATTCCACAGTACTGTACGCTATTGACACATAACATGGACATCGGCATATTCTTAGCGCTTGCTTTGGAAACTTGTTCTCATGAGAACGGAGCACGCATGTAACAACAGCCAATGTCGCCACACAGTTGATACTAAACTGTAGTATCCACAATGTTCACTAAAACACAGTATTCGGACATCCATCATGCCCCTCCTGCACTACGAGTACTTTGTATGTGCCGTTGGGTCACAGAACCAGACTCTACGCTGGCTTTACCCGACTCTTGCCGGTAACCCGTGTGTTGGCGGCTTGGCGGGACACGAGATAATCTAATCAGATCCGCCGAGTCTCGTGTTCACGAAGCTAACCATTCCATCTTATCAGATGCAGTAGGCCGGCAATAGTTCCCAGGTTGCCAGGATTTATCACGCCAGCAGTAGTAGATTGCTGTTAGTTTCATCTAGCCATTTATTAACCGGTGAAAATTTTTCTCTAGAGGATCCCGTCCACGGAACAGCCAGATGCATGATGCGATGTCGGAATGTTGCAATGAACCTCGTAACGTATCCGAAACAAGACTGTACAAATTGACCTCTCGCATTTCTTTGACACTTGAAAGGTGGAAATTGCAAACGAAAAAGCCCAGACAGTAGCACTCTAGCATTCGACATACTGTCTATTACAAGATGTACATGTACTCAAAATTCTGGCCCAAAGGGGGGCATTCTGGGATTTTACACCATTATGTAGGTATTCGTGCCTGATAAAGTAGCTATACAGGCTAATGGATGCGAATAACAGACAGAAACTCTCGTCACATTTGAATATACATCTAGTGCTACGCGCCAGCCTCATAGCATTCTGTTTGTTGGCGGCCTTGGAGATGGCCTTGCTACAACGTCCTACACCGCAGACATAGTGCGGGCGCTACAGCCAACTGAATGGTCATTCTTCACCCTGAATCTCACATCGTCCTACCAAGCATGGGGTCTTGGACATCTTGACAGAGACACTGATGAGATTGCTCAATGCATAAGATATATCAAGTCTTATAAGAATGCCAAATATGGGCATAGCAAGCTTATCCTTATGGGTCATTCAACGGGTAGTCAGTGTGTAATACACTACCTCAGCAAGCCAAATCCTCACACCTTTGAACCACCCTTTGATCCCGAACTTCAGCATGTCGAGCGCCTAGCTCTTGATGGAGCAATCATGCAGGCAGCAGTGTCTGATAGAGAAGCTATTCAATGGGTCTTGCATCATGGAATTGGCGGCAGGTCACCAAGCCAAGTTAAAGCTGTCTATGAGAAACTAGCAGCGATGGCTAAGGAAGCTGCCGTCAGCGACCCATCTTCTGATACCATGCTACCCATCTCGATGACTTCACAGATTGGATATCCGGCCAATACTCCTCTCAGCAGCCGAAGATTCCTGAGTCTTACCAGTCCGGAAAGTCCCAAGTCACCTAGCGACGACGATTTATTTAGTTCAGATTTGACTGATGAACAACTGGGGAAGACATTCGGAATGATCAACCAACGAGGGCTGTTGAAGCATAAGCTGATGGTCTTATTGTCTGGAGCTGATCAGTCAGTGCCGGATTGGATTAACAAGGAGGAACTGCTGGCTAGATGGAAGAAAGCCACTAATTTGAATAGTTCGGTGGAAATATGGGATGAAGAGCATAGTGGATTGATACCTGGAGCATCCCACGCCTTGAGCAATGATGACCAAGCAGAACCGCGAAAGTTCCTTGTTGGAAAGGTCCTTGGGTATTTGGAGACACTGAACTGAAAGTAAGGGGAAACGATAGTGAGAAAAATGTTATTATTTGTACCTGAAAAGCTATCCATCCAACGTGAAATACCCATCTTTCTAGAAAACAAGCTCTATATTACTCGGCAACAGACTGGTGCATCACGTTCAACCTATACGTTGGTGATCTCTTGAACAGTTCTTCATGTAGCCCGTAATCGACACATTGACCTGACTCAATAAGGAAAATACGGTCTGCTTTTCTTATTGTGTATAAGCGATGCGCAATTGCGATCACGGTGATTCCTTTCGTTGCCTTCTCAAGACCATCTTGCAATAGCCTTTCTGATTCAGCATCGAGCGCACTCGTCGGCTCGTCTAAAATGAGAAGCTTAGGTTTACGAACGAGAGCCCTTGCGATCGAAAGCCTTTGTTTCTGACCACCCGAAAATTGGTTACCATTAGGTCCACAAAGAGTCTGGTAGCCATTGGGTAAATCTTGAATAACATCATGGATGTTGGCGAGTTTACACGCCTCTTCAATCTCCTTTGCCGAGACGACTTGTCCTGGTCTAGCGCCAAGAGCGATGTTGAACTCGATAGTTCCTTCAAACAGCACATTTTCTTGTGGCACCAAAGCGATTGTATCACGGAAGGATACACCACGGCTGGCTGTCACATCGAAGCCGTCTATTACAACGGATCCGGATTGCGGTGTGTACAAACGTTCGACCAGTGAAATTATTGTAGACTTGCCCGCTCCGCTTGGGCCCACGAGAGCACAAAAACTACCGGCAGGAATTTCCATGCTCAATCCTCTCAGCACCTCGACATTTGGACGAGCAGGATATGAGAAGTGTACATTGCGAAACTGTACGGTTGAGGCGATATTGGAGCCTGATTGGAAGCTATTCGCCTCAGTTGTTGCCTCGAGATCTTTCTCTGCTGAGGGCTCCGTGCTTGACTGTATAGGTTGAGGATCCCCTTGCATCTTTGCCGATCCCATATTGACAAGGCTCAAAATCCTTGCCATTGCAGCCCGGCCACTAGAAAGCTCTGGAGCAAGGGCAAACATTTGACTCCATAGCATTGCGCTGACAAGAAGAGAGAAGACGACGATGAGGAATTGGGTTTGTGTATAGGTACCTGCGAGAATCTGTTTTGACCCCCACCAATAAGCCAATGCATTCACGCAGTTTCCAAGGAAATAGGTAAGGGCTTGCCAAAAGCTTGCTTGCAGAGTGACTTTGAAGGTCTCTTGACGCGGGCCTTTGAGTGATCGCCGATAAACATTTAGCGTCTCGTGTTCAAGAGACAGTGACGAGATTGTCTTTATGGATGCGATTGCTTCCGTGCCAATATCAACAGATTTGCTGTACGCGTTCTCGTGGCGCTCCTCAAAGTTGCCAAGAACGCGAAGCTCCATTAGGCCGGCTCCGAGAAGAAGAGGCACCAATGCTAGGCAAACAAGTGCAATTTTCCAGGCAATAATATGCGTCAAGACGATTGCCGCGATGAGGTTAATCGTAATCGAAAATAGGGTGCCAATGACAGAGCCACTAAGTCCAGCCAATGCACTGCCATCCCTGGTAATATAGGAGAGAAGTAAAGCAGGTGTTCGCCCGTTAGATTGGTGCCACTGGAGATCTTGCTCGAACAGCGACCGGAATGACAAAACTCGCGCCGAGTAGACAATTTGCTCCGAGACCCATCCAAACCCAGTCCAACTGACGATGTTGGCAAACAGCTCGATGATGGCGAGAACAAAGAACATGAGCCCATAAAAGTTGCCGCTTGATCGAATACTCGACGGGCTTTTGCAAATGTCCAAGCTACCTACGGTGTTTCCAAATATTACGGCCTCGCCAGAGAATGCACCACCGACGATAGTAGAGCCGACAAGTGCAGCTGCAACCATAAGAATGTGTGGCCTCAATGCCGGCGCGTATCCTTTGAGTAGCGCCCAGAAAGACATGGATGGGGTTTCGGGTTCATCTTCTGTCCGGGGGGAAGAGGTTTCTGCATCCTGAGTATCTGAGAGCTGGGAGTCACCCGCCTCATCAAGATCATCGTTTAATACAGTTGCACTTCCCTTTTCAGAGACGATATCGATATCAGTGACTGATGTGCCATCCAGTTTGCCAGAATCGCCTCTTAGGCTGGCGGCTTCATTTCCATCTGTTGTAGTTGCCAGTGTTTGCAGCTTAACCAGGTCGGCATAAGCGCCACTTTTCTCCATCAAGGCCGAATGGCTTCCCTCCTCCACAACTCGTCCCTTGTGCATGACTATGATGTTGTCTGCATTTTTAATGGTTGACAAGCGATGTGCAATGGTGAGTATGGTCCTGCCGCCCGCAATCTTGGAAATGGCTTGTTGGATTCTCTGTTCGCTTCGTGAATCTAAAGCCGCTGTAGCCTCGTCCAAGATCAGAACAGCAGGGTCCTTGACAAGGGCTCTGGCTAGAGCTACCCTCTGTTTTTGGCCACCACTAATGAGTCGACCACTCGATCCCACAAGTGTAGCATATCCATATTGTAGCTTTTCGATGAATGAATCTGCATCTGCAAGGACTGCCGCGTTTCGAGCCAAGGCAACGATTTTGACAACTTGAGGGCCACGTTCCTCCGCTGCAGCCAACAAATCTTTGCCCTCTCTCACTTCGCTTGCAAGATCAGCAAGGCTAGAGCCAAGAAGTATCGGCTTCAAATCTGAATGGTCGGATTTGCTGGAATTAACCAAGCCATGCGCAATGTTTTCTAAAATCGAACGATCAAGTAGAGATGGTTCTTGCTGGACCAGGCTTATGAAGCTTCTCATAGTGCGGGTATTAAGATCTTTAATGTTGTAGTTGTCAAGTAAGATCTCTCCCTCGGTAGGGTCAAACAATCGTGTCACGAGACTAGCAACCGTAGACTTGCCACTACCTGAAAGACCGACAATGGCTGTATGCTTCAGGGCGGGAACAGAGATGTTGACTTGGTCGAGGACGATAATCTCTGGCCTGGAAGGATAAGTGAACGAGACATTCTTGAGTTCAAAATACCCCGTCACTTGGGATGGTGTAAGACCGGAAGTTGAAGTGCCATCGATCAACGGTTCGCGATCCATATCCTGACGAAGCTTCTCGAAGGAAGCAACAGCCGCCATGAAGAGGTGAACAAACGGCGCAACCTGACTCAAGAGTAATGTAGCTATGAATGCGTGTCAATATTTTCTTCCGCAGCGCTCTGTCGATGTTGATGACGAACCTTCGACTAGAATGAAAATCACTGTGAATGTGGAACCAACTGTGACACCGCCAGACTTGTGGCTGACCAAATCCGCGATACTTTTACTTCCCTGCCAAAAGGCCAAGGCATTTGCGGAATAAGCGACAAAATACAATACTCCAGATTGGATTCCGATAGCCAGAGCCTTCTTCAAGCCTTCTTGTTTCGACGATTTAAGAGCATCAGAGAACTTCTCTTCCAGACGGGCGTTGGCACCAAAGGCTTGCACAACGGTGATATTGGAAAGAGCCTCCGAGGCAATTGAAGCAGCTGTGGCGGCATAATCGGACATCAGCCCGGTGTATTTCTCGATGAAGTGGCTTCCAACAAAAGACATCAAGAAATACGCCGGAACAAGTGAGATCAACATGGCAGCCAGGTCATGGTCTTTGACAAAAGCAACGATGTATGCCGTTACAAAAAAGATACACTCGCGAGACATATTCCCACCTTCTCAGATGTTCCTGAACGTATTGTCTGGATATCTGCGCTTATTCGAGAGGCGACTTCTCCGGGAGATAAATTGTCGAAATACGAAGGCTCTTGTCGAAGGAGGTTTTGGAGATAGCGCTCCCTAAGTCTTTGCGCCAACCGAGCACCGTACGTACTCCAACAGAAGAGATGGGCACCTATTAGGACAAATTGCGCAATTGCCAGATAGAATATTGTGAGTATCTTGCTATTGATCCCACCCTGGAGATCTGAGGCAGACCCAGACTCTTCAGTTTCGGCACACGTCGCTGCATTGAAGTCGTTGAGGAGTTGACCGAAGATGACCCCAATCAATGGGAACGGAACACCGGAGGCTATTGCGCACACTGTTCCACAGAAGAGCATTCCAGCATCAAGCCGTGTAGGATTTCCAGCCAATATGAGGCGAGGATAACCTCCAAGCTTGTGTATCAGCCCCATGGCGCCTAGAAGCGAACAATGGTCCCGTAAAACAGAGACTCTGCCACCGTTCGCATTGAGCGTGAGAAAACAAAATCACTACCGAGAAAGTGATACAGGGTCAGTGATCAGATAGAACTCGATTATTCATGGAAGAGTTTTCTCCTGAATACCTTTTGATTCGAGTCTACTATGCGTTGCGCTTCGAGAGTGATGACATCGCCTCAATAGCACTCCTAGATTCTGAGTTGGTTGTGAAAGGGGACACCAGGCCAAGGATGTCAAGACATTAGAACGAGCTCGGAAATTCTTCAATTATCAACCGATATCGGCTTCTCAAACCCCCTAATTAGATGTAGCAGCTCAACAAGTCAAGCCGCAAGAAAGCGTGAAGAGCTCGGTACTTCCGACGGAGTTCACATGTACGTAAATCGCGAATTTTAGATAGTGCCGCCAAGCAACTTCGTACAGGCCCACACCTCGCGTTAAATTACACCAGCACACGGGCAATGCTTGCTGCATTAGCCAAAATACAGTTGATCCACGCAGCGCGCGACAGGGGGCGAGGCGCATCAGGTTTTCTTCTAGCGCGCGAGTTAGTGGGCGGAGGCGAGACTTGGGTAGGAGAGCAACTTTGTGATACCATGGCGAGTATGATGACCTAGGAACGGGGGAAGTGGCGGGTAGAACACGGCTCAGCAAACAAATGACGGCAATTCCATTCAGTATCTAGCAATATTATAGCACCATTTTCTTTTTCTTCTCTTTCTTCAAGCTCAAGACTACGACAGCTCATGAAATGGAGTCATATCATCTTGTACAGTATAACCATGTTGCTACAATATTAGATCAGTAAAAAAGTAATTATTTTATCTTAGACAAAACATCTATAGAGTAGGTACGTCGGGGAAGAATGGGCATCGGAAGCAATGATCAGCCTCAGTGCTATGTACTATCCGTAGCGTAAACCTTTACTCAGAGCTTGGCATTCCACGCAGCACGATCAGCGGATTCAAGTGGCCGCTCACGTCCATCCCAGAAGAGAGGACATAGCTGGAACCACTTCTCCCTACTGCATATAGAGTGCACCGATCGTTTGTGGCCAAGATCGACATATTTACCAATAGTGAGGCCCTGAGAGTTTTCGTAAGATAAGATAGTCGAGCCAGTTGCTTTGGGTTCTCCAACAACGTTTTCAGTTCGTGGATCATCTAAAAAGCAGTAATGAATGCAACTGGAATACCACGCATTGACACGCTGGGCGCCGCGGAATGAAGCATCGCCAACAAGGGAGTGCCGTCCTCGATCATAGTCCCCCGCATCCCAATGGGCGCCGTAGTGATCCTCCTATAGAAATATGAGAAACGATGAAGAGAAAGATTGCCGGGGTTAATCATGGTCCAAGATAATTCAAATAACGAAAGTACAAAAAAGGATACTTACTTTTGCCCAATACAATTCGTAGTAAGCGAAGCGAGACTCGTCAAAGCGGCCGAATAAGCAAAGAACGTGAGGGTCAAAGTGCAATTTGCGTAGATACTCTCGGTGTTGCTCCAGCGTTCCCGTTTCATTCCATCCCTTGGCAACTCGGGGGTCGTTCTGCCATGTGTTGAAGAGCCTCAAATGTTCATCATCCTGCCAATCGACAGCTTCCAGAGAGAAATGGGCATCGATCTCTGGTATGTATCGACTATAGACTATTGAGCCCGGGCACGGCTTTGGTCGACGTGTCGGATGGCGAGTATAAACGGCCTCGCTTGGAAACTTATTCGTGATTTGGTAGTGCTCAGGCATAGGCGGGTACTGGGCCAAATTTATTCTCAAGGAATCGTCAGTACGATCTCCTACAACCCAGATTGGTCGAGGGCCTGTCGGGGAGCCTGCGCCTTGCCAGAATGCACTTCGAAGAATCACTAGCTCGGTCAAAGATGCATTGTCCCCATCTACGCCAATCCGTGGCTTCGGGTGTTCTATTCCAAGACCGGTGTAAGCCAGCTCCCTCGACACCACTTCTTTCCCTTCTCCCAACAAGGTGAGCCTGAAGCATTCCAGTGTCGGATAGGCCAGAAAGATTGCGTGGATCACGTTCCAAATCTGGCCCAGAGTGGGAACTGTATCACCTTTCCACTGGAAGGTAGTCGCCGGACTTCGACGCGCTCTGGCCCATGGGCTGTTGTCGGAAGGAGGTGGGCACTGATCGTCAGGTATTCTTGTCAAGTCTACCCACGAGAGAGTAGCGAGATGCAGCGGTTGCGACAGCGGTTGGCCATTTGTGGGCTCATTATCCAGTATCAAGGCAAGCTTGGTTGGTGCTGTATCGCCAACTGATCGTACTCGGTATGTTGTTAAGAACGGATGTGGGAGCTTTATAAGAGGATAATTGGTCTTTGCAACAGCGGGGGATGCCATGGCTACTGTCGAGGAGCTTTTGTGGTAGCTTGGTACAGTTTTGGCCCGGGAAAGCTCAACTGCAATAGCGAGGCAAGGTGTATATAAGTAAGGTAGGTACTCAAAGCTAGGTAGAGAATGCTAGAGGCGGATACAGCAATGAGACAACATTGATTATTGACGCCCCAACCAGCTAATTACAGTCAGTCTTTTGTAGAATGCCGGCCTTCTTTTCAATAGTCTTCCATTGGATACGGTGGCTTGGCACTAGTCGGTGACACCAACGATGGCACTAAGGGGCATCGAGTTATTCGGAAATATAGGCACTGGAATACGAAAGAACATATAAAGTCAGGGAACGGCTGTATATATCTTGCAAAGTTGTATATTCTCCATGGATTGCGCCTTTGTTGTTTGTTTAACAACATTTCTCTACAATGTCTCTCAAATCTAGGCTTCGGCAATTTGAATATTTTGAGGTCTCTTTTCCTGATGACCACATCATTCAAGTCACGATAAACAGGCCGGATAAACTGAATTGCATCAATAAGTCCACCAGCCAAGAGATTGCGGATATATGGCGGCAATTTGACCAAGATGAGACCTTGTGGGTTGGCATCATTACAGGAAATGGAAGAGCCTTTTGCACCGGAGCCGATCTACAGGGTAAGCCTCTTCCATAACTTGCTCAGAACATGAAGGGAAACTAATGTTGGTTGTTGGCCAGAATGGAACGAGATGAACAAGAAAGGGATATTCAACGATATGGCTGCCCCCGGTCTTGCCGGCCTTCCACGTCGGGATGGGAAAAACCCATCATAGCGGCTGTGAATGGCTTATGCATGGGAGGTGGGTTTGAGATGGTGGCAAACTGCGACATGGTGCTTGCTTCGTCTTCAGCAATATTCTCGCTGCCCGAAATAAAGCGAGGCATCGTCCCGGTCGCTGGATGTCTGCCGCGACTAACACGGACTCTTGGCCTGCAGCGAACCTTGGATCTTGTCCTGACCGGCAGAAGTGTGAGCGCCAAGACGCTGCATGAATGGGGTCTTGTCTCTCAGCTGGTGGATACATCAGAAGATGTGGCTCGTGCCGCGATCCGACTTGCGCGAGAAATGTGCAAGAACAGCCCGGATTCTCTAATCATTGGCCGTCTAGGTGCTCGGCTAAGTTGGGAAGTGGGCAGCGTAGAGGAGGCTGTATCGATGCTGGCCAACGAGTGGTATCCTCGTCTGGTCAATGGTCCTAACTTTGCCGAAGGAATCCGGGCGTTTGTAGAGAAGCGGGAGCCAAAGTGGGTTGCGTCCAAGCTGTGAGGAGCTATCGTTTCATATTCCTTGATTTTCTCCTTTGGACATTCTACTCGTGGAGAATGCCTCCTCGTATTTCCGTTTTGCAATGGTATGATTTAGATCTGATAAGATGGAATAAAAGCGGTATATCTTATCAGATGCCCCGCTGCCCCGCCTCAGCGACATTGGCATTAGATCATATATACACCAGTTTCAAAACTATTGAAAAGGCGCACGTTGCTAGCTTTATTTCAGTCTAGTACATTGACACTTAACTGGCTACGTTGTGTGTAGGCCCACGTTTTTCCGTTGGAAAATTTGCACAGTGAGCCCGAAGGCTTTTCACTGTGCTATTAGCTCGCACAGTCTCTCACACAGTAGCACTTGTTGTCGGGGCTACATTCAAATTGATCCCCACGACAGCGGATCTGATAATTCTTTTCATTTACTACTGTTAGGTCTGGACCTTTTACGGTGTATGAGTACGTAGCCAGACAGCAGCTTTCCCTTAAGGCCCACCTATAGTATCTTTGCCACTTAATTTCACTCAAGTTAGACCACCACTTGGTTGAGCAAAACTTGCTTGTTCCTGTTCTACTAGTTCGAAAACATCGACTGATCAGATAATTGACATAACTCAAGCGACGGCAATAAACGGTGCAGCGTGGTCCGCACGAATGGATTTTTTCCCCCTCTGCCTCTAAGTCGTGACTAACAGAAATTAGGTATTGTGACTCCATCCGGACTTACAGAATGACACGGCAGATGGACCATGGCAGAGGGTTCGTAGGAGTCACAACACGTATTTGTCCGCAATTCCAAGCTAGGTGACCCATTTAGTGATAGAATGGTAAATTTTATGGTGCTACGCACAAGAATGACGATATTTGCAATAAGTATCTACTCCGGTGTGTTACCGTTTGTCATTCGGAGGCTATATCGTTCAGAACATTCCGACGATCGGTCCTCCGGGGGCCACGTTTTATCGCTGGCCAAGCCTCGGAGGAGATGGCCGAAGATTGACGAAAATTTATATAGCGTCTAATTAGGAATGGAATCCTTCAAGATCCGCAAAAAGTTCAGCTAGTAATTTATCACAAGCACTCTACGTGCTATACCATCTCCTGGGCATGTCCTATGCTGTAAAAGGTTAAAGACCTGCATGCGCTATTTTCTCCGGTTTGTGATTTCTGGTCGATGCTCCTTCATCTGAGCCAACTTCAAAAACGTTGTTCCTAAGATCTCACCCATACTCTCTGTCCCATTAGATACAACTGACAGCACAGACATCTGAGCTGCCACCAAGATGGATGACAAGAACGTCGCAGTCCTTGCGACTGACTCTGCGGCCACAAACAACGACAATGGCGATCCTCAACAAGACTTGCCGAATGAAGACGCGCAACGAGGCGTTCAAGATGTCGAGGCCATGGCTCTCACTTGGTCGAAAATGACACTCATCGGTATCTTCCTCAAGTAAGCCTCCTCGAATCAGGTTCTATCAAAACATAGCTAACATCCACGACTGCTAAAGTATCTGGTTACTCTACTTTGTCAACGCGTTCCAGTCAACAATTCTCTCCAATCTGCTTCCGTACGCCACGAGCGCTTTTGAATCTCATTCGTTATTGAATGTTATTTATGTCGTAGCCGGTTCTATGTCTGCAGCCACTTATATGCCCCTGTCAAAGATTATGGACGTCTGGGGAAGAGCTGAAGGCTTTCTCATCATGACCGTCTTTGCTACCCTGGGCCTGATTCTCATGGCTGCAAGCAATGGCATTGCCACCTTCTGTGCAGCATATGTAAGACGAACCGATTTCACACTTCATATAAATTACCCACCTATAACATATGCCTTTGTGTGGACAAGTTCTAACTACCGACATGAAACAGGTGTTTTATAGCATTGGATTTGGTGGTATGACATACGCCGTAGATGTTATTACGGCCGATGCATCGCAGCTGAAGAATCGAGGGTTGGCTTACGCTTTCACATCTTCTCCTTACATCATTACGGCATTTGCCGGGGCCAAAGCATCAGAGGGTTTCTACAACGACATCAGCTGGCGATGGGGCTTTGGCGTCTTTGCCATCATCTTTCCTATTGTGGCTGCCCCATTATACTTCATCTTGAAGATTAACCTTCGCAAGGCCGAGAGGCAAGGTCTATTGACCAAGGAGCCAAGCAACCGAACAATATTGCAAAGCATCTGGTATTACAGCGTAGAGTTCGACGGTAGGTGATACTTGATGCTTGAGACAAAAATAACAAGTGCTAATTTTGCAATAGCAATGGGGGTGTTTTTGTTCTCCGTCGGTCTCACGGTGTTTCTTCTTCCTTTCAACATTGCCGACTCTGCCCCTAATGGTTGGTCATCAGGATACATCATTGCCATGATTGTGGTTGGCTTCGTTATGCTTATTATCTTTACCGTATACGAAACCTTCCTAGCGCCAATACCTCTACTCGACTGGAACCTCTTGATTGATCGGACTGTCATCGGCGCCTGCCTTCTCGATGCTACATATCAGATCTCGTATTACTGTTGGGCGAACTACTTCACCTCTTTCTTACAAGTGGTGAATGATCTAAGTCTAGCAGAAGCTGGATATGTGAACAATACCTTCAACGTGGTTTCGGGAGTCCTCCTGTTGATTGTTGGCTTCATGATCCGTAGGACTGGTCGGTTCAAGTGGCTTCTGTACATAGCCGTCCCGCTTTACATCTTTGCGCAGGGCTTGATGATCTATTTCCGCCGACCGAACCAAAACGTGGGCTATCTTGTCATGTGCCAAGTCTTCATATCGATTGGAGGTAGCATCTTCATTATTATCGAACAACTGGCTATTTTAGCTGCTGTTGACCATCAGCATATTGCTGCAGCCCTTGCATTGCTAAATGTTGTGGGTACGGTTGGAGACGCCATGGGCGCAACGATATCCGGAGCCATCTGGACAAACACGTTTCAGAAGGCGCTTGAGCGATATCTTCCGGAATCAGCGCTTCCGGATTTGGACGTCATTTATGAGGATTTGGACACGCAGCTGAGCTACCCTGTTGGAAGCGCCGTCAGGTTGGCAATCCAGAAAGCATATGCGTACTCACAAACCCGCATGCTTGCTGCCGGAACTGGTGTCATGGGCCTTGCCATAATTTGGATGCTTATGATTAGAAACATTAATCTTGCAAAGGTGGCGCAAGTAAAGGGCATGGTCTTCTAAGCCAGAAGATATCGGGCAAATAGAGGATTGATATGTCTTAGGTATGCCCTGGTTGTGGGATTCAACCAGCAATTACGAAGTAAGTAATATCAAAAATAAAAATTAAGCACGCTAGTTTTTATTTTATTTTAAACAAAAAATCGTTGTAACGTTCTGACTTGGTCAGGTTACTCTGCATACCATTATATCAAAAAATATTTTCCTCAAGAATATGATTAGTAGTAGTAAAACACCAGTAGTAGCGGACTTCATTCGAGAGATCACTCTCTTCCCAGCCGGGTCCGGCGGAGCTGTCCACCCGGCCCGGCGTCCGAGACAAAGCCCCTCACTACCATCCTTAAAACCCTGCTAATTTTTAAAACTACCTACAACAGCAGGAAAAATGATCCAGTCCTACGAGCAAGCCGGGTCGGCCATTGTAGAAACCGGGGCCGCCGGACAGCCAACTGAGATCTGACATAACGTGTGTCTTTGAGCATCGGGTCATACCGCCAGACATACCTTCAACAATCGTCATGTTGACAATTTCTACAAAAATGAACCCCAGGCAAATGATCATCGGAAAAGCCGGTTGCTCAGCTGTCTTAAATCTCTTATAAATACAGCTGTTGAAGCCTTTGGACTGGCTTCTGCAGAAAGTTACCGCGCAATTCAATTAGATCAACACTCCAGCAAACTCAGCGAGTCGCAAGATGTCTTCATACGCTATAACTGGTGCATCGCGTGGCCTCGGTCTTGAACTTGTCACTCAGCTCTCCTCCGTCCCTAGCAACACTATTTTCGCGCTCGTTCGCGACCCAAACAATTCGCCTGCCCTACAAGGCCTAGCCAACGAGCGCAGCAACATTCATGTTCTCACAGCGGATGTGACTGACCCCGATGCTATTCTTAATGCTGCTGCATCTGTTTCAACGGTCACAGGCGGCAAACTAGATATTCTCATCCACAACGCAGCGGGCATGGATCATACGGCAATGCCGCTGGCGCCATCGCAGCTACCATTTGAGCGCGAGGCATTGGCCGCTATGTTCCGGCTGGAGATGAGCACAAGTGTGTTTGGGGCCATTTGGACTACCAATGCATTTCTACCGCTATTAGAGAAGGGGCGGGAGAAGAAAGTTGTGCATATTACGACCGCCATGGCGGATGTCGACTTTGTCAATACTACGGGCATCGCCTATGGGGTGGCGGCAGGTGTGTCCAAGGCTGGACTCAATCTCGTGACAGCGAAATATGCGGCCGAGTTTGCAGAGAAAGGGATAAAATTTCTAGCTCTAAGTCCTGGTTGGGTGAACACGATGGAAAGGCCAGGTCAGTTGAACCTATGTGAACTGTGATTCTGCTACCAAGACGACGAGTACTTACTGGATCTTTGGCGCAGCTCCACCTCAGATGAAGCCGTTTTTTGAGCTCATGTTGTCGCAGTTCAGGCGAGCAGAACCAAAGCTTGAAGGGCCGCTCACGAAATCTGATAGCGTTCGAATGCAGCTCGAAGTGATTGACAAGCTAGATCAGAAGCTCAACGGCCAGGTTGTCAGTCATCATGGAGACAAGAACTGGTTCTAGATGCTATGAGCGTCTAATCTTAGTGAAGTCCACTAAAAACAAACTTGGCTAGATGGAACGTGGAGAACTTAAGGAAGTGCTACATTGTGAAGTGCTTAGGACTATTACTGGACTTTCTGGGGTTCTGTCGGCCCCTTGCGTTCTGTACAAAAATATCAGAAATTAGAGCCTCTCGACCTTGTTCTTTTTTCTCCCTAGTTTCAGATGCACAATGAGAATTCAAATTGATTTTTCGATTCAAATCCAGCCAGAAACTATTACATTAATGCGTCTTACGCGGTTTATGGAGATGTGGCGTGGGCTCAAGGAATAAATATCCTTTTGGCGGGCTAAGCCCGTGGGTGACTTCATCGCCACCCTCTCTAACAACTAGTTCTATGCCACAAGATTGCACGAGTGATAGCGAGCAAGGCTTGCGTCAACCCATAAGCGACACGAAATCCAACAATCAGTAATTCTTCCTTTCCCCTTACTTTTTCCTCCATAGCTCTCGATGCTTGTATTTGGTCTTCTAGGTCGTTGCTAATACACTCGCTTCAACCGTCGCAAATCTCAGCTTTCTTGCAACGTGGATCATCGTTTCCTTTTATTTGGTAGTTAATGTAAGGCCGCAAGCCGCTGTACGTAGTAGATATATTTTCGGGATTAAGAAAGTCGATTAGGCGACACGATGCACGGGCTGAAATATGATAACCCTACACGGGCCTGGGGCTTGCGATCACGACGTTTGATGTTACAGTAGGCAAAGAAAAATGGTCACGTCTGTTTCAAGACTATGGATGGGATATTTCACGTAAACAACTGAACTCGTATAAAAAATAGAATGTAGCATAAACAGAGCAAAAATTACTGCAACACTCCCAGTTATTAAAGAGGAAGCATAAATTCGTTCATTATTGTCTGCCAAGTTGTGTCATCGAAAATTGCACCAGTGTCCTCCGGCAACATTTCCAAATCTGGCCAATTTGCTGTTTCCATCGGAGCTGCGGCGGTTTCCATAGGCAGAAGGCTAAAGGTATTTTCTGAATGCTGGGCCCCTGTGGCTTGAAAACGATTCCGGAAAGTTGTTTTTACGTCTATCCTACTTTTGACTTGCGTCGAGTAGCTTGACATCATGGACTTGGTCACGAGCCAAAATTGGAACATCGCACTCTTGTCTCTCTCATCCGGTGATAAATGTTTTGTCGAAGCCTCGAACTTGTCCAATATTTGACGGCAGTAATTATTGTAGTTTATTTGTTTCGTGATGAACTGCCACCCCGTTATTTGCGGGTTAACACTTTCGTGCTGAGTTGATTCCCAAGCGTCTAAAAGAGCGAATGCGACTTTTGCCTGACTGATCAAAACATAGCATAGCTTCGAGAATGTTGCGAATGAAAGATAGCGGAGATCTTGGGCCGGCAGCATCAAGAACGCCACAAGGAAATTATTGTTAGCATGAAGCAACCGCCAAAGCATGTTTGTTCTCAATGACAAGGCGGTGGCATCGCTAGATATTGACGCTGAGTACCCAAAAGCGCTATATCCGCCATCTGTTCGAGAGTTTTCACTGTGGAAGGCCACCTCATGTATCCAGGAAACCAGAAAATACATCTCCATTGACATTGCTTTGTCTAGAGAATCACAATTAATCTTTTGATTGCGGTCGGGGTTGTCAGGGAAAGTGAGCTTACCATCTGCTGCAACATGTGGTGCAAATGTTTCTTTCATGATTTCAAGTTCGCCCACAAATAAATCTGCTACGGACTGTACAGCTGCATCACCACGAACTGAAGAAAGGCGAAGGTCGTAGTAGCCAAATGTTTCCGCAACCCTGTTAGTAAAGTTTTGTAGCTGGACCATGGGCTCGATCAAGCTGTCAGTGGCATAATTGCTATTTCTAGTAAACTCCTGGCAGCATTCGTTCATATACTTTGTATATCTCATGCAGCAGGGTTTGCGTAAAGCCTTAGAGGTACTTGTGTTCAATTCGTTAATCTTAGTTTTTAGTATGCCTTGGGAGAGACTTACGCAGCAGAAAGCCAATAGGTTCCAAGTAAAGCTCGCTTTCCATCTCTAGTACTGTCACTAGCGGTGAAGCTTTGATTGAAGTTTGTCTCTGAACCAGCAGTCTCCTCTCCCCGTGAACTAGTCACCATTTTCTTTTCGAGGGCCAGATCGTGAACTACAGTGATACAAAGCTGCAGCAGCAGAAATAATTGCGAATTTTGTTGATCGACAAAGTAATGATACCAAGCTGTATAAACAAGCAGCCCGTTAAGAAAGTCCAGATTTCTCTCTTTTTTGTCCATCAGTTTGAAGCTCAGTTGTTGTCGAAGTTCAACTCCAAGAACTTTTTGAAGGTGTGGGCGAGAGGACTCAGTTACGGCCATTATCGACAAAAAAAGATGGGAGATTCTCGGCGGACTTCATCGACCGTTTTGACAGCGCCGAACGCCACGAATGGAAACCGTGGCACATAATGTTGGCGGAAGGCATGTAGACGCATCTTAGCGTCTTCTAATGTTAAGAGTCCCCGGTCGACGATGTCTGCCGAGAAACCTTTCACGACCGAGCCAACATCGTTCCTGTCTGGCGAAAATGACAACGCAGCTGGAGAATGTGGCGTTGGCAGAGACGTCGACAAGCCATTGACCAAAGTAGCATTCTGCCTCAACACAAGGTCTAGGTGCGCAACGAGGCTATCGACCTTCTCTTCGAGAGCCTGTACCCGCCTACATCCATGTTAGAGCCTTAGTATACTGTGGGAGGATAAGCCGAGAATGCGCACCTAGAGTCTCCTGACGGCCGCTTCCGCTCCGGCAGGTCCAAGTAGACACAAGTCTTTTCCAATCTGCTGCACCTCTCGCAAGTGTTATCGGGTCGCGGGTTGCACTTTGCCTTTACGGCCGTACAATTGACACATGCCCGCCGCTTTCCTACAATCGAAGAATCCATGGTTTCAAATGGAGAAAAATAATCAATGATACGGGGAAACGCTGCAGAGGACGGCGGATGTAGTTCAGCGAGAAGGGGATGTATGTCAAGTCCAGCCAATCATGGCGACTACAGTCGATGCTTACAGAGCATGAATACTTTAATCTAGCTTACCACAACCGGGTCGGGTGATCCGGTCCCGTTTCCGCCGGCCTGCTGACAAAAGCCCACATGCAAGAAGCAGGAAGTCTGTAGATGGCCTCTTTCGACTCAAGTACAGCTTGTCCGTATGGCGGACCGACTGCCCTGGCGGAGTCCGGCTGCGTGCACTTTTATTCCGGACGTAAAATATCGATCAGCGACAAACAAATGCCGTCCAGTGTTTGTCTTAATTGTTTCATTGCTGTATCCCAGAAGTGCCTTTCAATAAGTACCACAGAGGACTCAAGCCAATCCATCTTCCAATTCCACTGTAAAAACACAACATTCAACTCCTTATTACTACTCATACCAACACGCATGTACTTGCAATGGCGGCAGCAGAAGATTATCACCCCAAGCAGACCGTAGATCCAGAGGTTAAAGTTGCCGATGAGGACGCCACTGGGCAGGACCAGCCAGCCTTTTCGAGGCCAGCACTGGCGTTAGTCATGATGGGGCTTGGTCTCACGGTCTTCCTGATTGCCTTAGACACTTCCATTGTCGCCACGGTACTTACGAACGCCTCGCAGGGAAGAAACCAAACTGATATAATTTTTCCTGCCTCTAGGCCATCCCGTTTATCACAGAGCACTTTCATTCTACCGCGGATATCGGTTGGTATGGCGCTGGCTACTTCCTGACCTTGTACGTTTTGCACCGTGCTCTCCATTCAACCTGACGATGTACTTATAACTCTTCAATTCCTAGGTGCTCGCTGCAACCTTTGAGCGGCAAGCTCTTTGCGACATTCTCCCTCAAGGTAACTCCTTGGCCAATATGGCCTCTTTCTCTCATGCGTGCCCTCAATTCTAATACGCCGTAGTGGACATTCTTAGGGTTCTTTGCTTTATTTGAACTCGGTTCTCTGTTGTGCGCGACCGCCGTTAACTCGAACATGTTCATCTGCGGCCGAGCGATTGCTGGGGCGGGTGGGGCTGGGATCGTGTCCGGTGCATTCTCTATCGTGTGTTTCATTATTCCTTTAGTTCAGCGGCCTTGTAAGTGGAAGAATTTATTTAATTTTTATCCCCGTTACTGGGGGCTGACCAAGATAAAAAGTGTATATTGGCGGTCTTTCTTCAGTCTTTGGAGTGGCAACGGTAGTAGGACCAATCCTCGGCGGTGCATTCACACAGAATGTCTCGTGGAGGTGGTGCTTCTACATCAACCTCCCCATTGGCGGTGCCTCTTGTCTGGCCCTCATCTTCTTCTTCAACCCACCGGCGCGAAAAGGAGAGGAAACCCCCATCATCAACCGTGTCAAAGATCTTGATCTCGTTGGTGCTTTCCTTTTCATTCCTGCCATCGTAATGGTCCTCCTCGCTCTCCAATGGGGCGGCTCTGCCTACCCATGGCGCTCTGCCACTATCATCGGCTTGTTCCTTGGTTTCGGTGGGCTTTTGGCCGTCTTCGTCGGTTGGGAAGTCCATAAAGGCGACGATGCAATGATTCCGCCTTCCATACTGCTCACAAGGACTGTGGCCTTTAGTTGCCTGACACTCGCCATGTCCCTGGGTGGCGTCTTTGTTATTGTTTACTACCTCCCAGAGTGGTTTCAGGTTGTGAAGGGGGCCGGTCCAACCCACAGTGGCGTCATGAACATCCCAGCTTTCTTATCCCAGATCGTAGGAACAATCTTGGCCGGCGGCTTAGTTACCAAGCTTGGCGCCCTCAATCCATGGATGTGGGCTGGTAGTGTGGTCTTGGCTGTCGCAACAGGCTTGTACTGCACTTTCGATGTGGACACTGGCTCTGGACGCTGGATCGGATATCAAGTTCTTCAAGGCTTCGGGTTTGGTGTCATGGCTCAGATGCCCATTGTGGCAGTGCAGGCAACCCTCCCCCCAGCATTGGCTCCTGTAGCGGTATCAATGGCAACCTTTGCGCAGTTCTTTGGGGGAGCTATATTTGTCGCTGTTGCACAAACTGTCTTCAGCAATGTCCTCATCAGCGAACTAGCCATTGGCGCTCCCGACGTGGACCCAAAGGCCTTACTGTTGGCTGGTTCTGGTGCTTTACGCCGGATTGTGCCTCCAGGCAGCTTGCCCGCGGTTTTGGAAGCATTCAACAAAGCCATTGTGGCCACCTTCTACGTCTCGGCTGCGACCTCAGCCACCTCATTTTTCACTTCGCTGGGAGTTCCATGGATTAACGTCAAAGGAAAGAACCTAATGAAGGCACCCGGCGAAGCCTAGCGCTTTTGGCATTCCTGCCTGCATCATGGGGCTGATTGGCCAATAATGCTCACACTAACCAAGTAGTGTAATCCATTAAATATGCGCCGCACGATTCCAAACACCAAGAGTGAGGCACAGTAGCGTCTCAATGCTCAATAACTTATTTGTCAATAAAACAATAATGATACAGAGTGTACTACTATCTTCTAGCGTTAGCAAGCCTCGTTTACATCATCTCCCTTTGCTTCGGCAATATGGAAAACACCAAGATATGATGTCTGTCTTAGATTCCCATCCCGTAGTCCTAAATAACTAATGAATACATATGGAGTAAATGCTTGTTTCAATTGCTATGGTAATAGTCATTTTATTTACCCATTTCTGGGTTTGTTCCTCCCTGCACTACGTTTTTCCACTCTGCCATATTTTGCGCGGCAGCAGCATACGTCAAGAGTGACTGAGGAACCAGGTCACCTTTATTTATGTCCTTCAATCGGGCAATAAACGTAACCAAGTGTGCGTCGAGGGCAGTGGGCGTCTCCAAACCAAATAGCCACCTTTTCCCCTCTACTAGATGCTCGCTACACATCTCCAACACACTGGCTGTACGCTTCGTCATTTCTTCTAAATCATCAAGCCCAACACAGTTTATCTTCTCTTTTCTTTGACTAAAACATGTATCAGTTGCATTCATGGAGTAGATATGCGGCAATAAGGTGAGTTTACAGACATTTCAAGTTTATACTGTAGAGCCTTCTGATACTGGGGTGATACGTCGCTGTCTATAAGGCGCAGTATCTTTTCCTCAATGATATTGGCGACGCCTGATCTTCCCGTAAAAGTCAATGTAAAAAAATTAATGCTATGAAGTCTTTCGAGTAAAGAGGATATAATGCCCGCGTGTGAAGGCGGCATAAGGCTTGGAAACAAGCGGGCAAGATGGTGCGTAATTTTCACGCTGTCGTAGATTGGCTCCGGAAGAGATGGGCTAGTCAGTGCTGGAACCTAATTATTGTCAGCCTATCGATGGGGTGTATGGAATCCCTTCTGAATAGGCTCAAGTACCTGTCCTTTAGGGTTGACGTAGCATAGATATTCCTCGGACAGCTGTTCCAATTTCGATGTAATGTCCATCTCGTGCTCGGAAAACTCGATCGCCAAGGTCTCGTCTTTGGGTTTTCCACGAATAGCTATGCAGTATCTTACCATTATAGAACATATAGAGTACTGATAATGATAAAGCTTGTAGGTTTGAATAGCCATACTGCCGGATGATGAGCTGAGCTTTTGGTAAGTCAAATCAGGTCGATGTAGGTTGTTGAAAAATTCGATTTCAAGTACCACATGCCTTAGATAATATTGCGAAGATATAATTGAATCATGAGAAAAAACGTGATGGTATTGTAAGGTTGAAAGTCAAACCCGGTTTAAATATCCCAAACTCGACAGAATCTAGGTCCTGAGTAGTAGTCTTTAACTTAGGTTGCAAATTATTTACCATACTGGGTAGTTACTGCGTCTCTTGATGGGACCATGGGGTAAATGAGATGCACTGAGTGCACATCCCAGCCTTTTACCCCAAAAGTAGTACCTGCTGTTTCACATCATGCGGCATTGCAGATATGCAGGCAGATTCTTAAGTTCCTGCATCAGGTCTAGCTAGAATGCTTCATGGGGTAAGCCGGGATAGATGATGTAGCGCGCCACCCTACAGTACACACTTGCACCTCGTTGTCGTTTCCGATTCTTTCTCTCTTTTCTCTTCTATTCAGGCGAAGATTAACTGAAATCTTGTTCATGTTGTTAACGTTGTATATGGGGATTATATATGCAGTTATTATCGTTGAGTGGCAATAATAAGTTCAGTATTCGTATCACATACATCTTTCTCATGACAGATTCCTGAAACTTAACATTCGGCCTGTGGCTCTAGGAGGAGAAGTTATATAATAAGCATCTTCATCACGATGCGACACTACCTTATGCTCAGGACTCATCCAAGGGGGTATGCATAGCGAAAATACAAGAAATAGAAAACAGATCAACCTAACATCAAAATTTACATTGTTCATCTTGGGACCTCACTATTATGGGGCTTGTGTTTTGCTAGCCACGACCGCCAGACCTTGACATCACAAATCGGCAAAGATGACCGACCTCACAATAGTTCAAACAGTGGTCGCCGAACTAAGACAGACCAGAAATGATTCGACCTATCCACAGCCCCTTACATAGTTACTATAATTATATGTCGATATTATTTTCGTGACGTGTACGGTTGCTTGAACAATTCTCGTTCTTATGAGTACAGTAATTGAAAGCTTTGTCGCAGGACGAAACTCTAGGTTCGCAGACCTATTCAAAGGCAGGATACTGAGCTATATAAGGAAAGATTGAGTCAGAAAAGGTCAAAGATTATCATAGACATTTAATTTGTAATACTATATAAAACTAGAAGGATTCTTAATCCCATTTGGTAGGTAGTGGCGGACCCCAAATCGCAGCAGGAGTTCCGGCAGATCGAATGGTAGGGCATTCCTCATTGACCACATCGCCATCTGAGTAGTGTTCAATTATGAAGCCCGTAGTATCATACCAATAGTCAAAGAGTTGTGACCCCATGACGTGCCTTCCAATTCCCCACATCGCTTTATACCCTTTGGACGCCAGCCACGAATGACCCATCATCTCGGTATCCAGGTCTTCCACCTCGAAAGATGAGTGGTGAATACTCGTGCCGCTGCCGCTACCGTGATGGGCTGCCACGAGAAGACAATGGTGGTCTGTATACTCTGCACCTAGGTCCACGTGAAAGAAGGACATAAACTCCGTTGAAGGGTCACCTTGCTTGTGGACAATGTCAGAAGCTTTGAAATTGAAGTTGCTGCTGTACCAGGAACATGTTTTCGCGTAATTGTCTGTCGTGTATCCGAAATGGCCGAGTTTGTGAACCTTGGAAGGACCGCTGGTCATGCGGTTGAAAACACCTTCTCGTTGTGCAACCTCTTGGTCAGCGAATGTGCCCGTCCATCTTGCAGGGCCATGGCATAAAAGACGAAAAAAAGAAAAGAAAAAATCGTGGGAGCTCGTTCATTGGTATACTAACCTTTGCGCGTCTTCTGAACTGCCCCGTTTACCTGCGGCCTTCCACCAGCCACAACAGAGATGCCTTCTTGTGGAACAAACCGCTCTTCTTGGTCATGCACAACCTCGACAATGTATCCATTAGGATCTGTTATGCGGACCATCTTGCCACCGCCGGGGCGGTGAGAGACGTCTACCAATTGCGCACCGGGGAAATTGCAGGCTTTCTGAAAATCGATCGCTGAACGCGCGACAAACCCAGCCCCGTGAAACTTTGGGGCACCGCCAGAAGCAGGACGGGCCACATAGAGAAAAGGGTCAGGCCCGTAACCACGGAAGAAGACTTCTCCATTCTCTGACTTTGCTGCAAGTTCGAACCCAAAGTCTTCCGCAAAAGTCAAGAACTTTACAACATCGGGGTGCTCGTAGATGACATACGAGAGTCGCTGAAGCGAAATCTTTGACCCGATTGCCATGATGTATTTAGGGGAAAGAATTCAACCTACCCTAAATGGATATAGGTACACGATTTAGTAACTGATTGAGAGAATTCAAAGCGCAGGTAGCTATAATGCGATGGTAGTCCGTCTGGTGGATGCTATTTGGAAAGCCCTAACAGCATACTTCAAAATCGTGAAGCTCTTTTGTACTTCCACAACGTGGCTAACTACACTATCCCCGACCTCCGCAAGCTCATTCAGTCTGGGGTAGAGCCTATACATCCGGACGGTCCGATCTGATCATCGATGCCTGTCTAGTCTCTATGGAGTCCGAGCTGCTCATATGCTGACTATGTCTCAATGGTGAGCAATCATATATGCACCTGTAGGTAATGGTATAAGTTGCGTGGGACAGAGATGGGGTTCCGGCTGGAGAAGCCAAACCGACATGACTGATCTCATCGGAAACCCCACCCAGGCCAACGCATGAGATCGGAATTCATCGGAAGACCCCACTCACGTAGCAAACACAAACCATTCCGTATTCGAACATGGCTTTGGAATGGTAACATTGAGATGTGAAACCTAGACATCGCGATGCACGTCTTTACAAGAATCTTCATATTCGTTAGGCACCGGTGAAGATTTCCTCATCAACTTTCCCGGCCCTCAAAGAACGCCAGCATGAAGTATCGTCGCCTCGAAGGCCAAATTGTGGAGGTTAAAGATGGTGATTCCAATGGCATCGTACCTACGGTACGGACTCCGTTGTTGGGTGTGTTGCAGGATAACCCCCCCGATCACTCTGATCCCTTGAAACGAGGGTTGCCATTCCAGCCACGCTCATATCGTGACTTCATGCTTTTCGAGAACCATTACTCTGCATCACTCGCAGGCTTCACTCAGATTCACCGTCCGGTGATTAGTTGGATTGCGGCGGCCTACACGGGCATCACCGGCTGGCGGTATCCTGGCTTCAAGCCAGGCATACTATGGAGCCAGCAGCCAATCTTTTACCAATCCAATCATCTGGCCTTCTATGCCGATGAGGCTCCGATACAATTTCCGAAATATTGCAAATATTTGGATTTAGAGCTTGAGCTGGGTGTATTGCTCGGTGGCCACCTCTTCAATGCCACAGCCGAGGAAGCCAAATCTGCGATAGCAGGCTTTTGCGTTTTCAATGACTTCTCTGTGCGTAACGTACAAGTTGCGGAGATGAACAGGTAGCTCTTTGACTTGCCGGGGTATCTTCTTAAGTCGATTGCTGACTGCAAGCAAACACACCACAGCGGCTTCGGACCACAGCACTCGAAATGCTTCGCAAACAGTATATCATCCACTGTTGTCTCTGCAGACGAGATCATGCCCAGAATCGAGAGACTCACTGGCCGCGTCATTATCAACGGGCAAGTTGTCCAAGAGTGTAATACTGATCGGTGGCAATTCACAGTAGCTGAGGCTATTGCTCATGTATCAAAAAGTACCCGACTCTACCCTGGAGAATTTTTCGGCACAGGGACGTTTCCTCTGGGTGCTGGAATTGAGCATGCGAGATTCCAATTGAAGGTTGGAGATGTTGTACGACTGGAAATTGACGGAATAGGCAGCGTGACGAACAAGATCGTAGCGGACGAGTGAGGCAATCAATAGTTCTATTAAGCATCTAATTAAAACAAACTACTACCTCGCGTTCAGGACGAATGATCTTTTTTGTTGTTTGTCTTCTTGCATTATGCGCGCTAAAGTGGCCGACATCTCTCTGCAACAAGGCCATGGCATCTCGTCCAACTCTCTGCAGAACGACGACAGGATCTTTAGTGAAGTGTACTGGCGACCCGCTGCTTCCACCCCTGAATGCACCATGCTGTGCCATACTATGAGAGCAGAGTAGAAGACGACGATGGGGAGCCAGATTGAGCATTTGTCCTTCTGCGTGCGCACATTCACGTGGTCAAGCACTCTCCAAGCTGCATCCAGAGCTTCTTCCGTAATAGGTAAATCCTTGTCTTCACGTCTCTCCATATTATCCTCAGTTTGAAGGCGCATGGCGCCTTTGACTTGCGGAGTATACCCGGCAGACTCAGCAAGACGCCCCAAGTGTGGGTAAAATAGGTAAACCCTGCAGAAGAAATAGTAGGCCAAGATGTTGGACGACATCAGCTCGCCGAAATGTTCGTGCCATCGATCCAGAGCATATAACAATGCCATTTTTTGACGATGATATTCACCGTCAGGCGAGAGAGTGGCATAGGGGTTGGATTTTCGCAGCATTTCAGCATGTCGATGGCTGCCGTAGTTCTCAGAGACAGTGATGGAGGCCAGGTTTCTCTGTATAAATAAGGTGTCCGAGAGTATGGCCGTTAGCAAGAGAAGTCCATCTTCTGGGCTATGTACATCTTCCGGCAGAGTCGCGCTGGTGAATAGCCCGTCATAGACTGTTCTAAAACTGTGATTTGATGAGAGCATGGGAACCTTTAGGTCATTACTTGAAAGACCCGGGGGTAGGTTAAAATGAAGTGCCGCTACAGTGTCAACCAGAAATCCAAAACGGAGAAGTATGGAGTAGTGACTGTGGACGGAAAGGGTCAGTAGGTTCTAAGGGCGACTCGATGAGCCATACCTTGTGGCAGTCTTGAAGAAGCCGCTCGGGATAACAGGAATTGCAGGCGCCAATCGTCTCGTAACCTTGAATTCATGTCAGGAGGCGTGAAGTATTCGTGAGGCAATTGGAAGAACTACCGCCGTGAAGAAGGCCAACATGTTCGTGGTAACCCTCCACTCTGATGGAGGGCCAGTTAACAACCCATAAACCGCTAGCAGCACTGCCTTTACAATACATTGTTAGCTAGGCCGTAATTAATGTTTGTTTCTTTACCTAATGGACTCACAGCCAGTGCTCCCTCAACTCTGCGTGCCTCTCGGTTGTCCAATTCGAGCGTCACAATGAACAACCTCACCGCAGTCATAAACAAAGAGTGGCCTCGAGAGTCATTTTTGTCCTCGGACATGAGACAGGTCAGGCCTGCGAGAGCGACGTCAAGATATGGTGGTGTAGCGGTGTTAGAGCCCCAGAGCGTGTGTACGTCAAGTCGATCCAGGTAGATGTAGCTTTGAAGTGTGGAAGGAAACGTCGGGCGTAATTGGTCTAGCTCAGCTTCCAGATTGAGAGTGCAGGCATCTGAGCTGCTGAGCACTGACTGCGGGTATGGAGTTGCAGAGGGACTCTCCGGCTGTGTCTATGCGGCCGCTATAAGCCTCCGATGCGGATCAAATCAGAGCATTCCAAGCTAAGAGACCTTACGTGAAATGATTCATCGCTGCCGGGTTTGGGTGGCCAGCTGCCTTCAATGCCTCGCAGATTGAAGCTTAGCTGAGATTGGTCAACAACTCCCCTCGCTTCTTCACTGCGAAGCAACCTTTGCTTGAAATCATCAAGAAACTGCTTGTCGGGAATCCTGTTTGCTTCTGACGTTATCCACTTGGTTGGTTGACCTAGCGACAGCAGGACCGACTCTGACAAATTGTTATTTGGCTCCTCGTTCGCCATTGAGTCTTGCAGCTTAAGGACTGCCGGAACATTGACAAAATGTGAGTCGAGGGAAAGGTGAATCTTCAGCCTTACAAACTGATGATGAAGACAAATCAAGGTAGAGATCGTATTTTGACATGAAAACTAATCACATAGTCAAAAAAGAAGAAGAATGCCCAAGATGCTAGCTGTCGACCAAACTTTTTTTTTGGAAGTCTTCAGCTAGAAGACGGCTCACGTGCATCCAGTGATTCAAATTCAATCCGACCGCCACTCCTTAGCGATAAAGTTCGAACGCAACAAGTGGGGCGTACGTTTGGTAATGCTGGGATGAGATAGACAGACAAATGGGGTCGCAGTCCAATGAGACTTGGGAAAAAAAATTAGCGAGGAGGATTTTCTGAATTGGCCATTCACCTTCTGCAGAAGCCGCACCCTGCTGCTCAAATGGCACTTCCGGAGCCATGGCTCTTCTTCAGACGACCCCATCTGACGTGGGGGAAGCCTTCCATGTTGCTGTATGGGGTGATCCGGCCGGCGCTCCCAGACATCCCAGCTTACATCCAGATATCCCCAAACCGGAGATGCTCGCGTTTTCTGTCCATATTGCAAATGAAAACTTATATGAGCTCAGTGATGACATGAAAAACTGACTCCGGGTCTTGTGTTTCTGTTCTCCACATCACATCTGTATAGCCAAGCAACTGTTCTCGACGCGTTCCTCGACATTTCCCACAATATCCAGTATGGCCACCAACCAAATCAGGGATATTCAAACGACCTTCCACGATGAAGAAAACAACCTTCTTTTTGAGAAGAATGTCAGCATTCCCATTCCCGATTCCGAATATCCTGTCCGATGCAACATCTATCGACCGTTGAGCTCCCTCACCGCGGCAAAGCCTGCCCTCCCGGTGATTATGACCTATGGGCCTTACGGAAAAGATGTCGAATATAGCAAATTTCATCCACAGTCATTCTCAGAGGTAGACCCGGAACAAAAATCGAAATATTCTGCATGGGAAACGCCTGATCCCGTCTTTTGGACCTCACACGGCTATGCAGTTGTGCGTTGTGACGAGCGGGGATTCGGACAGTCTCCTGGTTTTCTTGATTCCATGTCTAAGGATACCGCCGCTGCTTTTTGCCATGCTATTGAGTGGGCGGCACAGCAGCCGTGGTCCAACGGCAGGGTTGGCCTCCTCGGCGTCAGTTACTTTGCTGGTACCCAATGGCGTGCCGCAGCTGCGCAACCGCGCGGACTCTCTTGTATCATTCCCTGGGAGGGCATGTCCGACTACTATAGAGATCGCTGCCGCCATGGTGGGATTCTCTCTGACGCATTCATCAGATTTTGGTGGGATCGTCAAGTCATCACAAACCAGTATGGGCGGCCAGGTCGGGCAGCAGCTGGGCGAGGTGATGATACCATCGAGGGGGATCTATCAGAGGAAGAGCGCCAGAGAAACCGGCGGGACCAGAATTTCGACAACGAAGTGCATCGTTTCCGGGACCAAGATTACTACAAGAGTCGCGATTTCAAATTGGAAGACATCCAAGTTCCCTTATTGTCGGTCGCCAATTTAGGCAATACCGGACTGCACCTGCGTGGAAACGTGCTGGGATACATGTTCTCCAGCTCAAAGTTCAAGTATCTACGATTTTTAGCCGGGAGACATGATTTGCCATTCTATTATAAAGATGAGGTGAAGCTTCAGCTGAGCTTCCTGGATGCGTGGCTCAAGGACCAAGACCAGGTTGGCTGGACTATTCCTGGAAAAGTAGCCCCTGTCAGTATTCTTCTACGTAAAGGCAACGTTGGGTATAACAATCCGGATGGCGAGAAACTTTTCCAGCATCGGGATGAACAGGAATGGCCGATTGCTCGCACGCAGTATGTGCGATACTATCTGAACCCTCAACATGAGCTCACAAACGACGGAAACGTGACGAAGCTTCCTGAATCGAAGATCACTTACAAGGCACTGGGATCGCTTGACGATCCGCAATTCGTGACATTCTCGACTATATTTACCAAGGAAACAGAAATCACTGGCCACATTGTGGCGCATCTGAACGTCTCCGTGGAGCCATCGGTAGAGCAACAGCAGTCAAACCCAGTAGCGGAGGCAGACTTGGATCTGTTCGTGACATTACGACATCTTGACACCCAAGGACAAGAGATCCTGTACACAGGTGCAGTTGGTGACCCCGTATCTCTCACCAAGGGCTGGCTGCGCTGTAGTTTGCGGAAAGTCGACGACAAACATCCTCAACATCGCAGATATTTGCCCTACCGCCAATACTTCTCTACCGACGAGCAGCTTCTTATTCCCGGTACCATCTACGCGGTCGATGTCGAGATCTGGCCCACTAACGTCGTGATGAACGAGGGCGACACTCTGGTTTTAGAGATTGCATCTGGCGACACTGCAGGTAGCGGTTTGTTTAGACATGAAAATAAAGTAGACAGGGATCCAGCGCGGTTTGGTGGATGGAACAACATTCATTTTGGCGGAGGGAAATCGAATTACCTTGAACTACCCATCATACCTCAGAAACCTTAGGTTTATAGCCATAGGTATACTTTTCCATTTGTAAGGACTTAGCTAGTATAGGTAGGAATAACAAACTGGTCTGCATATCTCTCTATAAGACTGCTCCGGTGTACCATTCATCATAAACTGCGTCTCTTAGGAGTGACGCTCATGATTCCCATTGTATAGTAGCACCTTTTAGAATATTTTGTGGTGGTTACTTGTACTAAATTTAGCCGCGGCAGGGACACGGGGATCAGCCCGCTGCAGTACTGTGGTTGGGCTAGATTTGTGAGGTACAGTGCTCTCAACAGTCTCTCTGAAGAGGGCTGAAATGTAGGGAATATAAGGATGCATTCGATTGATGTTGAAGCTAATGGATACTTATATCTACTAAAAAATCATCTAATGATATGTAAGTTATGCGTCTCGAGCAATAAATGTTGAAAATCAGTACTGCTGCTCATGACAAGCTACAAGTCTCAATCGAGTCTTTTTGCTCCCATGAACTGATCCTGTCCAAGCACTTTCTTCACAGATGCTTCGACAATACTCAATATTGGTAGCTCTGATAATCGGTTGACCACGTGGTGTAAAGTAGGGAGCTGCTTATTTGTCCGTTCTAGAATTTGAAAGCCTGCAGCTGACGCCTCCTGGCTTATCAAAACTTTGGGCTTGGTCAAATGAAACAAGATGTCATAATCTGCGTCAGCTGCTCCTCTGCAAGGGGAACCAGTGGTTGCTGGTATGTACTTGTGTACGAACAACGCATCCTCGCTGGAGGAACTAGAGCTCTGTACGGGTTCTTCACCAGTACCAGATCCATTTGCGAGATTGCCACTGTTGACACTATTGATGCTAGCAGTATGGCTGGATCGTGACGCATCATTTGCGTTCAACCGGCCCCAGGAGAAGAAGGCCCACTTCACACCACCCCAAGAAAGCTCAACATCCAAGTTGCCTCCAACACTGGTATCGTTCTTGAACTTGATGTCGGAATACAACTTTGGCCAACCAAGATCTTCGCGACCAGAGATGATTGGATCAGCCAGATTTTCCAGAACAATGGGAATGTAAGTGCCCTGGCGAACGCTGCCGTCTTTACTACGGTGCTGCACCCCGTGAATTTGGAACATGACCAGCTCGTATCCCCTACCTCCAAGCCAGCTCAAGTTTTGGATGGACTGAAATGTAAAGCTTGCCTCAGCAACCGTGTCAGTCTTAGCAAAGCTGTACGCAGTAGAAGGGAACATATTTCGCAATAGAGTCGCGCTTGTGCGAAATCGAACCGTGGCAGTCGTCGACACTGCGTCAGATAATCCGTCGGGGCGAGGACAAGCGAGAGCATCTTGTCGAGGACTATCCATTGGCCCGAATCCAAGTGGCTGTCGCCAATAGAGCCTTGGTGCCTTGGCCCACATATATTCTCGGAGGATCTGAGTTGAGTTATGCACTTCATCGTGGCTGAAGCCGTATGTGAGATAATCATGAACTGCGGAGGCATCCATATCAGCATCATACCACTATCATAGCATGTGTGAGATGGAGATGTTTCTCGGGATCTTACCTTTCCATTCCTCCATTTCTGCGCTTGAATTTGATCGTGTCGGCTCATTACCCGTTACGCGGCTCATATCCTGGATCAGAGTCGCCCTTGTATATCGAGCTTTATTGAACAATCGTAGTCGTTCCGGTATGGCGTCCTTGGAGTCTAGGTAAGACAACATTACGCCGAGAGCCGCCGCATCTTCGATGGCTTGGGCGGCTCCTTGAGCCAGATGTGGCGTGAAGGGGTGTGCAGCATCTCCAATCACGGCTAGTCGGTCATTTGCAAAAGCAGGAAGGGTGTCCATGTCCAATAGCGGATAGATTCTCACATCCTCATTGGATACCTTAGCCATAACAGCTAAAAGGTCGGGTGAGAAGCTTTGGTAGACGTCTAGCAAGGACGCCTTGGCAGCTTTGTGGTCATAGCCTTGAGAAAAGCTCTTACCACTAAGGGATGCAGGGTGGCAGCAAACGAAGTTGAGCGAAGTGCCGTGTTCACAGAGGTACATGACCACTTTGCGGTCATCCGCATAGTACATGTCCATAGAGTCTACAGTATCTAGGAAAGACGCTGTAGCTGGATCGTCTTGGATCTTCGCAATGGAGATCATGAAACGGAAGGCATTCTGTGTGGGTGCATCGGCAATATATTTCCTCTCTTCGCATACTGATAAGCGAGCAACAGATCGGACCCCATCTGCGCCAATTATCACATCAGCTTGAATGACGTTGCCGTCGTCAAGTGTTACCGTAGCTTTGTGAGCGTCGACGGATACTGTTCGAGACGAAGTGTGCAACTGAACGGGCATGCCCACAGCATAATTCGAAATGGCGGTCTCCTTGAGATGGCGGTGCAAATCCACCCGATAGGTTTGGAGCCATGGCTGACAAGGAGTAAGTAAACAGTTAGAAGCACGCCCTGTAGCCGGTTATAATGCACTCACCTTCTGCCAACGATGTCTCTGCTCCGTTACCGATATGCTCTTCAGCAGTTCTCCGGTATGCTTGTAGAATCGAACCTTCGTAACATTGTTAGTCCCCTGGGTACACAAGAGTTCAATTTGGAGCTGGAAGTTGTGTTGTCACTTACCATGCCTAGACAGCTTCCACCACCGGTCTCATGGTCGATTCCAAGGTGGTGAAGGACGCTGTTTGCGTTCGGCGTGATATGAATCGCAGCACCAACCTCACTCAGGAACGCTGATTGTTCGTAAACCTAAACAGCGCATGAACAAGATTGCGATTTGAAACGTATATGATGTTTAAGTATTGTATTTGCTTACATGTACTTCGTGCCCAGCGTTGCGCAACGCAATAGCAGCCGCGAGTCCCGCTATGCCTCCGCCAACAATGGCGATTTTGCAGACAACATGGCGCTGCGAGATATCTGTCAAATTTACTAAGGATCCCATATTGGAGTTCTTAAAGACAAGTTGTAACAGTTTAAAATCTCGACTTATTGGGTCTTGGGGGAGTAAGGCAGGATAAAATGTATGTGTCCATCTTCAGACAATTCAAGGGTTCCATTCATCGGTAGACTCAGAGCCATATATCTAAGCAAACTATGAGAGAGCGCCACTACTGCTTTCCTTCACCCTTCTGAGGAAATGACGGTAGTAACCAATGTGCCGAGGTCGGTAGCTCCATATTGGTCACCGGTGTCTCCGGTTCATCTAATTAACATCATACGAGGCCCTCCACCAATCGGAATGACTTCAAAAGAATGCTAGCATCCCCATAAGGCCCGACCCCAAGTGAGGCAGGACTCATGGGGCACGATGTCAACAACGTCAACGCCATTACGTTATCGCCGATATTGAGATCTGGGGTTGAGAATCCGTCAAAATCCAGAGCATCTGGCGTATGGCTCGGAATGGGAGCCCAATGCCGGATGACCCCAGTCGTGTAGGGACCTCCGAAGTTTTACTCTAATGCGGGCATGGCTGATATAAAGTCGAGGAATGAGACCACGACACGAACTAAGGCGGTTTTATCTGTTCTGTGCTATTCGATTTTACAAATTAAATACGTAAAGAACCTCTGCTCACATTTTTACGACTGGTTAAAAAATGGCGACCGCCTCAGACACACGGCAGCTCTCTCAAGGGCTGCCAGAGGTCCGTATCAACGTCACTGGACATGACAAATCAGGCAGAGAACTGTTTTTGTCATCGGCTCCAGCGCAATGGAAAGCGTACCACAACAACACGATGAGCTTTGCAGTTGTCTACACTACATCCGAAAGCCCTCCGTCTCTCAACAACGACGAAGATGTCAAAAAACACAACGCTGTCATGAAAGGCAACAAGCTCGGCCTAGCGAACCCAGGAGGCAGCGTTTGTAGAATTGTTGATTTTGCTCCAGGGCCAGAGAGCATGATGCATCGTACGCAAAGCCTAGATTATGGAATCGTCATCTTCGGCTGTGTGGAGGCAATTCTCGAGTCTGGAGACAAGAGAATAATGAATCCTGGAGACGTGTGCGTCCAACGAGGAACATCCCATGCGTGGAGAAACACGTCCGACACAGAATGGGCCCGAATGGCGTTTGTGTTGCAAGACTGCCAGCCCCTTACATTTGAGGGTGTAACCCTGAAAGAGGACCTTGGAAATAATACAGACATTCCAGCAAGCTAAAGCACCGCTGACGGAAATCCCGGCAGCCATGAGGCGAGGCGGAAATCCACGAGCATTGGGTCCCCTAACCACTGAAGCAAGCAAGAGTGCTTTAGCTCTGGGGTTCCGAGGAGCCAACCCCATCGCACAAAGCATCCCGTTTTGGTTAGGAACTTCGGAACCACTGCCGCGACCGTTGGCGTACAATAGTAACATAGTACATTAATACACCACTTTCAACAAGCGCATGTGACGTGCATTACTATTAGGTAGAGACAAACCTGTCGATAGAATGTAAGAAGTTCGTCTTTTTATGATGACTGACTGCTATCGAACGTGCTTGTGAGATAGCAGTAAGCTAGAGCTCAGGACGAAAATGGACATTCTGGGCAAAAGGAGCTCACAAGCTAGTTCGCGGTATGTTTAGGCTATCCTAGCATCGAGGTGCACGAGCAAGGTTCTCCATTAGCCAATATGCATGACAAACAGCTATAAGCAGCTGGTACGGAGTAGCTTCGATACATACAATGGAGATGGGATAACGAGGACCGCAACTCCTCGAAAAAACCGGCCTGTGGGTCTCTTCGATGTTTTTGGCTTATTCATCTATACTATGCCTACCTATTATTAGTTTCTAGGTAGTATTCGTGAAAGGAGAACCAACAGGCAGTAAGCTTCGAGGTTGAAGAGACCCGCAGCCCTGTTCTTCAATGGAATCAAGGGGTTCGCAAATAGGACAAATGATCAGCGCGCAAAAATACATACACAATCCGCATATACCCACTGTGCTAAGCTCTTTGTAACAGTGCTCTTGTTGCATCTTCATATCTACGTATTCGTTTTGCGGTACCTGTTTCTTTCGCAACCTGCTTAGGGATATACGCAAATACGTTAACTCCTAGACTTAGCAGTCACTGCCTCTGCCTCATACCGAGTATAGAATACACAATGATCGGACTGTGGAGTGCGACTGCCGAGGCAGGAAAACACTGTGCTGGGGGAATACGCTCCATATGCGGGGGTTAGCGTTGCATCTCGGCCTATGGCATACATGCATGTACATATTCTTTCCGGGGCCCCGTTGCCATTTGCGAGACTATAAACACCTCGTCCTCCACGTCCGTAAGTCAAGAGATTCGTCTTTGCCTTGTCTTGGTGTCATGCCCTCGCCATACCTCTGTTTGAGTGGCAGAAACAAATCGGAATGATCGTCCATTGCTAACGACATCCAACAACCAGCTCTGTTTGCGAACGGAGATGCAGCCCAGCATTCAGGTCGGCACAGTCCAACCCACACACATTGTCAAAAACAAAACGGTACGCACCACTCCATCGGTGTTCCTCGCGCGTGTATCTTCGGAGCCTTCCATCGATACGTAGACAAGCCATTGACAGTCCTGTAGTGCGATATCTGCCACGCACGCTTCGCGCGCTCTGAGCATTTACAACGGCACCGAAGAACCCGTATGTTTGTCAAGCACATCGCGTGGGGATGATAGTTCCAGCCATTAGGACCCCCTTGCTGACCGTTGCCTGTATGTGATGTGATGTGTCGTAGACACCAATGAAAGGCCATTCCGCTGCCCCTGCTGTGATCAGGCCTTCCGCCGTGCTGATGTGAGGAAGCTCCATCTGGAAGCTTGCCACGCCGACGATGAGCGCAGCCACGGCGACCTGCAAGCATACGGCAGCACCCGTCGCAAGAAGGTGCGCGTTGCTTGCGACTCATGCCGCAGACGCAAGACTAGATGCAGCGGAAGCCAGCCGTGTCCATCTTGCAAAGCCATTGGCATGAGCTGTACGTATGAGCAGCCGAGGCACGAGGAGCCGCCCGCTCCGCCGACGCCGAAGAGCGCTTCATTAAATGATCAGAGTTCACAGTCTCCATCTTCAGCAGAAGCAGCTACTGCCTTCCAAGCGGATGCGGACCGATTGTCTGCAAGAATTCAGCATAGCAACCAAAGTTTCCAATGGTCTTCAATCAATCCAAGTCAACACTTAGGACTACCACCAGCATCCGCTGCCCAGCCTCCTCATGATGCTGTCGTCGGACCACAGCGAGAGAGCGTTGGTTTAGGTTTTCAGCCCATCGACGCCACTCCTCTCGACCCAGACCCGATGGTTATGTGGCTCGGTGACTCTGCCTTCGCTCCAGACTCGTACTCGCATTACTTTCCTCTGAACTCTGTAAGACTGGCTCATGCACCAATGGCGTTGACTTGTGTTCTGATCATTGAGTAGATCTCGGAGGCGTTCATGGATCATTCCGACCCCTACAACTTCACCCGTGACCCTTTATTGGACATCTTGGCGCCTGTACTTCCCGGGGTCCAGCTGACTTCCAACTTCGGCTCACCGTCGCATCATGAGCTGCCATTTGACCACCAGCCCCTATTTTCCATGATACGCAAATACTTCAACCGTCGGTATAGCGCATCTGATCTAAACGAAATGGATGAGGCATTTGGACAGGTCTGGACCTCTGAGCTGCCGAGCTTGGCAATATATGATACTCAAGTCCTCGACGTGTTTATAGGCCTCGCTTTGAAACACTTACTGGCGACCTTTGATCTCTTCCATGAAGTATCTCTGGATAGGTACACTGATGCGTCATACATCTTGGCACTAGCAGCCGTCGGGGGGCTGTTCAGCTCGGTGGAGGGCAGCTTCAAGTTGGCAATGGCCATTTATAACCATTCGAGGAAACTAGTTCTAAAGAGAGTATGTATCGTGCCATCTCTTTGATGCCGCGTGAGCCCTCCTAACCTCGTCCCAGTTCAATTGCAGTATGAAAGCCGACGAACTTTCTACTGACCCGGCAGAATGGTTGGTTGTTACCAAGACTGTACAATACCCCCACCCCCCGACCACCGGGCCCCGCGGATGTTTTGTCCTACTAACACACATTGCAGTTAATGCTTTTGGAGCTATACGGTTACTGCAGCGGAGACAGACGGAGTCACGAGCTTGCCGAGGCTTATCATGGTCAATTGCTGGAAGCGGTGCAGCACTATGCTATGTTCAGGCAATCGGCTCCTGCACAGATCGACTACCAGTCAGTTGTTTCGCCTTCCAAAGAATCATCGACGCTTGAATACTGACCACGGCTAGCTTGCTCAAAACGCTTGCTGTCCTTGACCTGTATCGCGTTCTCCTGTTAAGACGGCCACCATCCTTGTCATCGAGATACGTAGACATGCTGTGTCCCAAGCCGGCGGCTCTGCAAGATCAGCGTGAGCCTCTGGCAGCCGGCTGGCCAGAAGTTTTGAGCTCCATGCTTACGCCTGGATGCAGTATCCCATCGGTATCTTCAAAGTCGGATTTGCTTGGTGGCCTAGCAGCGCTTAGCCCCTATGTGTGGCTCGTTATTTTCGAGTCCACGTCGCCTGCCACGCCAGGACCTGCAATGCGGCGGCCTCGAGACTTCTTGAAACGCGACTATGTCACTTGTGCTAGTGACAAATGGTTAGAGGCCGAGATCCGACTGGATCCGGTCGTCCCGTGCAACCTTATCCTATATCATTGCATGAATCTGGTGATACATGCGGATCTGGAGCTTTTGCACCGCTTCTTCTTACACAGCCCCGGGAATAGCACTTCGAGCAGCAGCAATCTGCTCCGTGACTTCTCAAAGGTGCTGTGTAACGTGCAAGATTGGGTGGCAAGCAGCGACAGCTCCATCGCTTCATGGCATGCTGCCTCTGTCATGACCCTAGTACGTTGGACATACGGCCAGGGAGCTGATCATCTGGATTCCATCTCGATCGACAGGGACATTCCGCACTCGTATCTATCTTCTCAGGATGGGCAGAGGATCAAGCTTGCATGCCAGCAAGCGATGGTCGAACCTCCTCATATTGCTTACGCAGTCTTTTTCGCCACACTTGTTCTTTGGTGTAGGGATACCTTGCAGCCTAAAGGAGGCAGCGGTAAAGCAGCGCTTCTCCTGTTACAAGGCAGCCAATTTCTCCTAGCTTTTCGCATAAGCGTGGCACACCGACTATACCAAATTCTCAATTACAGAACTAAGTAAAGCCGATTATTTTCAGCACATAAAAAATGCCATAGGTTCAAGACTTCTGAGGCGGACGAAACTATCTTAGTCGCCGGTCGTGAACAATCACAATAGGGAGGCTCGTCAACAAATGACCCAGCGATATATTTCCATTGATCAAAACAGGAACTTCTTCCCACCATCCCTGAGCCTTATCTACCTACACACCCCACCATCTCCTACCACGGCTGTTATTTTGAAAGTCGGCAGTAGATGAACACGAACAGTCACGGTAGAAATCACTATGACTGGCAAGATGGACAGGCAGTACAGGTTCATAAGCGTCATACTAAATAGCCAAGCGGGCACGAGGTACGATGGTTTCTAGCTAAATTAATGCATCAAAGTCGGCACCGCTTATCTCTGTTTTGTCGCTTGATATGGACGATTTAAGTGTATTCCAGCCAGCAACAAGTCTACGGATGAAGAAAAACAAGCAAGATGAGTCTCCTCAGCAAATGAAACATCTATTCATGTATACCTGGGAAAAGCGTAAGTTCAACAACAGACACAGGGGCAGAGAAGACGCTGTTTTCACTCTATGTCGGGGAAATCTTGCCAGCTGTCTAGTTTATCGACGAGCCGCTAGAATCTAGGGAGAGGTAGCTACAACTTTTCTCTGGTATAGTCCATTGTCGAAAGAACACTTAATATGTCTTGCAGATATCTAGAGGTGTCCTAAAAAATTCTCGTCTACCAAGGAGCCTTATGGTCATAATCATAAGATTCAGGTCATAAGATCTGGCCAATCTCCAATAGCAAACTGAGTTTCACCTTGGTTACGCTATGATAAATTAGCCATAATATCCACCATCAATAATCTTTTATATCATAGTCAGGCAAAAGTACTCACCAACTCCCAAACTTCAGCTCCCAATGTCGCAGGATCCCCGCGGTCCTCCTCCTCGCCCACTATACCCGCCACAAAACAGGTGGGCATATAATGGTCATCAGTCCCATGAGCATCGCGGTAATTCGGATGCTTCATTAGACGAACAATTCCCCGCTTGAAATCAGGCCCTCCTCCATTCTTACAAATGACATCCTCCAGTGCCTGTCGAAATTCGAGATGGGTTTCATCAGGCGGCCTTTCCTGCGCGAAGTTATCTCTGTATGTGCGCATATACTTCCAATCTGTGCGATACAGATTGTGTACGCCACCTCCAGACCCAATAAAAAGATAACCCTCCTTTCTAAGCGGGCGCAACACTCTACCAATCTCAAGATGGTAGTGGGGATCAAAGTACTGGTTCTGCGATATAATGGTTACGGGTGGACAACCCTTAGGGAACATACGGAGGAGTACGGGAAAGGTATCAATCAGCCAATTGAACTTGGGATCTTCCTCTGAATCGAAGCCCGCAGCTCTGAGCATCTCAAGACATCGTTTTGCGGTCTTGACATCAGCGGTGCACTTATAATCAGCGTATTCTGACCGTCTCACGAGTGGAATATTCTGGGGTATAGGATTTGTGTTGGTGGCAACGCGCACTTTTCGTCCCCGAATATTCCAATGGGCCCCCTGTTGGTTAATCAGACGGAGTTTTATAATCTTTGAAGCCCTAGCTCACCATGATGATGACACCTTTTATTCCATACTGGATGGCCCTGTCCCCGTGGGATTGCCAGTAATCACGGATATGGGATTGTTCCCCAGTGAGAAGGGTGGTGCCGTGGCTAAGGAGAAGAACGGGAGGCTGTTGCATTTGACTCATTGTCATAGTGTCTTGGCTAGCTTTATTGGTTAACGAGTGCTTAACTTAGATTAGAAGGAACCTGGAGTGACAGGAATTATGTATAAAGTATGTCGGGTAGTCTCGAAGCACCATTGTCATCGTCATCGCGCTCGGTTAACCAATTACACTCGGTTGACAGACCCCACGCGGAAGTGAAAGGGTCTCGAAGATGGAGACACCTCATTAAACATTCCCCATTACAAGGACCAGTTATTACTTTTCATAAAGCTAATTGCACTGAAGATAATGTATATTTGCAAGCTAAATAAACTTTCCATACACAAATGTATACCGAGACTATTCACATCAAAAAATGACACTAAAGAGACAAATCGAAGGGCGGCGACAGCGTTACGCGTGCGAGAGAGACTGTCTCTCCGGGTAAGTGCGTGTCCTAGCCCCACCCAGCGGTTATGTCTGTTCATTCAGCTTCCGAGACCAAAAGGGGGGCCCGGCTGTGTCGCGGGTTACTTCGGCAGCCGAGGGTGCAGAGAACGGTCGTTTGGTCGTAGTGAGAATGCTGAAATATTGGTGGGCCGGGAAAATAGAAGCATTGCACGGGAAAGAGGGCTCCCTTGATTCCATTTCAGTGCCCATCACTCGTGTAGTTTTGGGTATGCGGTGAAACCCAGGCGTTCTGGGGTAGTTCGGCTCGGTAAGGTGGAGAGACCATCGAAAACTAAACAAATCCATTAGAGGTAAGCCAACGTTTACTCCCAAGTCCAAATACCTCGGAATGAGTTAATGTTATCAAATTATGAGCCAAAAGGCCCTCTCTGGCCATCACGATAGTATTATAGGACCTATCTATGCTAGACAAACTCCTCATCCTTTCAAATATTCGCCTAGTTGGTCATGATTTCTCGTGAGATTGAATCAGTCCTCAGCGGCGTCTCAGACCGTCGTGCCACCGATTTTCGATACCGGCAGGGGCAGTTCATCTCCTTACACTCGTGGATCGTAAACCATTCAGATGAGCTCCAAGAAGCTGTTTGTGAGACCAATGCCGCATCTCTCGATGAAGCAAAATTTCTTATTACAGCAACACTGAATCATCTGCGAGCACTATACGAAAACCTTCATCTCAAAGAAGAGCTTACTCTGGAATATAATGTTAAGAAAGGCTACAATAGCCCAGAGAGAAGAGTTCCACGGGAACTGGCGTATCTCATTCCAGAGAGGTACACCGTATTCTCCAGTGTCATCAACACAGTTTGTTCATGTTTGGCTGCTGGGTGTTGCTGTCTTGTGGAGGTAGGTCTCCTACACCATTGTTTCTTGATATCGTACTCACAAAGTAGATACCCGACACTTTGACAGCAGAGACTACTGTTTTGAAGAAATGCATCGTCGAAGCACTGGATGGGGCAACCGTTGGAGTGGTCAGCTCACGACCAGAAGAAGAATTCCTCCAGAAGTGCTTCATAATAGATCAAACAGGACGTGCAGAGTTGGAAAGTGTTCCCACTTTATGGTCCAGGCCTAATTTATGCGCGGTCGCTATTATTGACCGTACGGCGGATGTCAATAAAGCAGCTGGGGAAATCTTCCACGCGAATACCTTCTTCTCGGGAAGAGGACCATACGCACCTGACTTGATCCTGGTTAACGAGTTTGTTGAGGACGAGCTAATAAATAAACTGCACACACTCTCGCTTCAAAGAAAACCGAAGACCTCAGGTGACAACTCCAAGGCCAATGGAAAACTAGATGTCAAGCCGAGAGCTGAGAGGCTGAGAACCAGGATGTTTATTAGCGAGAAAATGTCCGCAAACTTCAACATCAAGTCGCCAGTACACAAGGAAGCCTCGACTATCCCAGTCGTAGCTGTTACAAGTCTCGATTGCGCAATTGACTTTCTTCTTCATGCTTATCCAAAGGGAATTAGTGCTCTCTACCTTTTCGGGACACCTGCTCAAACCAAATATCTTGGGCAGTTCATTTCGGCTCGAGTCAACTTTATTAACTACATTCCCGCAACTCTCTTAGGTTAGTTTTGTTCTATAAAGCAGGATACGAGCTGATTGGAAAGCAGTTGGGCCTACAGCCCCGGAAGGATATCCTTTACATTCAGCGTTACGATATCGCCGTGAGATGATGGAGATTCCTAGCCCGCAGTTCTTACAGGACGAAGAGAGTTCCATCACGAGTATCACCTCTGCTTGGAAGACTGGGGATTCAACGTATGAAGAGGCGATACAGCCACTCAAACCAGATGGTCAGCCTATCGCCGGCGAGATCAACTTCTTTTTGCAGGGGTTCTTGGCCAGTTTTGTCGTTTATTTGGTGCCTTTGCTGACCGCTATTGTGGGCGGCGGTATCTATGCTGTAAAACTAACCCGATATTGATGACGGGGAGTCTTCCTATGATGTATTATACTGTTACTATTGAAATAATTTCCTGTGTTATTCTATGTTCTTATATATCCCTGCGTGATCTCTTTTTGTCATATCTTCTTACAATTGCCGATTAGTACACGTCCTCATCACTCAACGAGCCAATAGGAACAAATCTGATCTCTTAATCCTTCAGAAGTATCTTACAAAAGTTACAATCGTATACTTCATTTTGAAGTAGCTTCATCGAGCGCCCAATCCAACCCAACAAGCAAGACATGTAGAGCCTCAAGTCTAGGAATAGATACCTTATGCTTGTGGCCCAACCTTACCACCTCACCAATAACAGTCTGCACCTCCATTCTACGACCCATGCTCATATCCATCATCATACTTGGCCTCACACCTGGAGAAGATCGCGATTCTGCCCGATTCATCTGCATCTGCACGGTGTCAAGGCCGACATGTCCCTCATAACCCATTGCGGCTGCCACCTCGACAACTTCCACCATTGCCTCTCTTACGAAGCCTCGAGAGGAATCGCTTGTTTTCAGAAACTGTAGGTCTGTACAGCGTGTTAATGCGCATACAGGATTCCAAGCTGCATTCGCAACGAGTTTCTTCCAGCGCTCTGCCTGCACATCCTCGTGCGCGACGGCCGTTCCCCCGCCTTTTGCAACCACTCGGACAAACTTGTCTGCAAGCTCTCTAGCTGAGGCATCTGATTGAGAAGGATATGTCCCGACGTGAATCATTTCAATTTCTTGGTGAAAGACCACACCAGGTTCTGTCTCAAGAGTAGGCATGTAAACGACTGCTGACAGAATGACGTTTCCAGGGAAAGCCTCGTGATAGACCTCTTCTATGCCAATACCATTCTGCATGAGCACGAGTGCAGTCTTCTTGTCTGTCATGGCTGGAGAGATAGCCGATATTATCGCATCTGATGTATTGGGAAGTGACTTCGTGGCCACGATGACAAAGTCAAAGGATTGGTCGTCGTTGATAGCTTCAGACACCAACCGGACGATACATGTGCGGAAAGTCTCCTTCCCAAAAATGGTTGATTCCACGTTGAATCCTCTCTGCTTGACTTCTGCATAGTTTGATCGACATACACACGTTACTTTGACGCCGGCACGGTGCAGAATCAGGGCACACATGATGCCTATGCTGCCGGTTCCGAATATCAATACTCTTGTCATTTTTAGTAGTTGAGTTGACCAAATTGGGGCAGAACGTTTCTTCAGCGCATATAGCATATTATATTAATCTATCACCATCGATCCAAGTAATCTCATCTTATTATTGCTAACGCATATTAGTCTAGATAGATAGACTAACACCAAGAGTCCCAATCACCCGGAAGTTTAAACGGTTTCGTCGCCCCTCATTCCCGAGCTTCCGTGACGAATATTTTACTAAAAGTGCACACTGATCTCTACTGATCCACTATAAATCCGTCTTCGTGCTTCCGCATAGTCAAAGGCTTTACAAGGGGAGGCCGAATATCACTCGCATTCGGCAACAAGTTGATGCCCAATCCAGGACCACTGGGGATCTCAACAAAGCCGTCCTTGACCTCTGGAACATAATCCACCACATTAGTCCCGAGGTGCTGGGCTGTGGACGAAAAAATACCACCCTCAAAACCAGTGGAGTACTCTTGAATGGCAAAATTCGGAATACACGCGTCAAGCTGCAAACACGCCGCCAAGCCAATAGGTGATAATGGGTTATGAGGAACGACTTGTACATTGTGCGCTTCGGCCATGGCAGCCACCTTTTTTGCACCGGTGATCCCCCCACATAACGCAACGTCAATACGCACGTACTCGACGGCTCGTCTAGATAATGCCGCCTGGAATTCGTAGATAGTACAATAGCGTTCCCCTGTTGCAATAGGTACCTCCATCTTTTCGGCCACACGAGCCATGGAGTCGATATTTTCTGGACGGATTGGATCTTCTATGAACATGGGGTGATCCTCCTTAATCATATTGCCAAAAGTGACGGCTTCCGCGGGGGTCAGCCGGCGGTGCAGTTCAATGAGGAGATCAACCTTGTCTCCCACAACAGCACGCATGCGGTGCACATTCTCGGCAGCATCCTGCATCTTCTTGACGTGAGTCTTGAAATAAATCCTATCATGGCCCTCGTCAAGGAAGGGATTGATATGTCCAAATGCCGTATATCCGAGATCCATCTTGCGCCTACATTCGGCGAGGACTCCTTCTATAGTCTTTTCGTAAATATGACCATAAACTCGTGCCTTCTGTCGACATGCACCACCCAGTAATTCGTATATAGGTACGCCGAGAGCCTTTCCTTTGATATCCCACAAGGCGATATCAATGGCAGAAATGGCAGCGTTGATGACTGTGCCCTGGAAATAGCTGAACCGATGCATTGTATTCCAGTGGTGCTCTATTATGAATGCAGGTTGACCAGTCAAGTACTCGGCAAAGCGGTTGACAGTGGTGACGGCGGCTTCGATATGTCCCCAAACGCCGCCCTCTCCATAGCCAATGATGCCGTTATCAGTTGTGATGCGGACAAATAGGAATTGTCCGACATGAAGGGGTGTGACTTCTATGATAATGGGATTGAGGGTCATGATGAAATGGTCAGCTACACGGAAGTTACAGTAACGAGAGTACAGAGTGGTAACCGTTGTGCTGATTCATGTAATTTGGACTTGTGTATTCCGTACCGTCGTTGGAACCTTTTATGCTATCTTGTAACGACAATACGGCTAATTACTTACTTTGTCTGTCCGCTGAAAAATGTATAGTCTTCCTTTCGGTGTTCGGAAATGCAGGGTGTCTCCAGCCTCGCGAAGCCAGTTCGGGAATATGGAGGCAAGCTGCCGAGTTCAGTAGGCGAAACAGACGGGAACGAGTTGCAATGAGGGCGTTACGGAAGCCCGATCTGGCCGAGGCGTCTTAGCCTGCAATGTTATACTATTTTTCGAGTGAGGTCATAGGCTGCTCAATTGTTTAGATATGGCGATAAATGTAGATACAAGGGGATTGATATTGAAAGTAAGTGCTCATAATAGGTGAAATTTAAGCAAATTTATAATTTCTCTTTGTGTTGTCTAGGGTAACTGGATTCAATTGTTGGCTCTACTCGAAGTGAATGCCGGGCTTGCTAACATGGGGAAGACTGGATGGTAGACCAGGTATCAACATAGACCCAATCAACGTCTATAACATTTGCAGGAAGACAAGGCGTATCGATTTATTTCCGCACGGGATATAATAAATCTAGTACCTGCTTCCTGAATGAGAAGATTTCGGGTTGTTCGGCCATTGCCCCCCGCTCCTATCCGTCCCCGGAGGTGAAAGCAGCAGAACTGAAAGGCACAGCTGCTAAAATCCACTTTCGCTTGCACTAAACCATTCACTCAAAATAATAATTGTAAACCTCGAAAGATACTCAAACCTTATAAGTCACCCAGCTATTATTTAATAGTGAATCTGCCCGTAATTGAACTGCATCATCAGCAGATACTTCGCGTTTGGTTTGCATGTTCTTTCGTAGCTCTCATCGCAAGGACCCGGTTCTGTCAAGGTGTGGCGGTGGAGCAAATGTGTGATATGTGGTTCACTTTCCGAACTCTCCACCTTCCCGAGTCAAGTCGGATGGCCGTCTCCGCCACACTGCTCCATATGCATGAGTTGCCTAATACATACTGTGATATCAGGCATGGAATCCATACACATAACTACATATTCTGTGTAATGGCAATTTTGAGTCTCCACAAAACCTGCTATAGTCATCTCAGGCACGTCAGTTTCAAGAATTTCCAAAATGTCCGCCACTACAAGCACTACCGAACAATCGACATTGGCTGGGATCTCTCTTGCGGCTTCGCCTCCAAGTAATAACATCCCGGACAACAGCTTAGCCCGCACTGGTGTTCCATTAAGACCTCTTGTAAACGGAAACGACAACCTTCATAGGTCATCTAGCAACCCCTCGTGGTGGAGAGTGAATCATCGACGAACACCAGATTTTCGAGCTGCTCGCTATCACTCAACATGGAGGGAGCTCACAGGATCCTTAAGAGAAGATGCTCTCGTGATTATGATGTTCAGTGGCTGCGAAATCCTGGTGGTCAGTCAGATGGCGAACTCCCAAGTCATAGATGTTTAGTTACTGAAACCATTTTAGAGAGTATCGGCAATTGGACGTTGGTTTGGAATGGACTATGACTACTTTCTGTATAGAATTGCTGGAGAGTGGTGAGATGATGAATGCAGTTGGTATTATCTAGACGCAATATGATGTCGATCTGGATTCATTATTGGCATGCTTAGCAAATGTGGTCTGGTAGTTTTGGAAAAATCTAGTCAAACTTTAGGAACGGAACCTTGTTACGTTACCTGTCCTTTCCTTGCAACTTGGTAGAATACCGTACATCTGAGAGTAAATACCAATTCCGTCATTAATCAACATCGACTGACTGGTGTAAATGAAAATTTTATGTAAGTTGTACCAACTCCATCTAGCGACATCCAACTTTACACTGAATCTAGCCAGGCTGCCGTTCCACCAGCCGCCACTGCCGCACCCCATGGGGATGTGACCCCGCCTTCTGGGGACACCCGAGGCTCCTCTTCCTGGAGAAAGCGGTAGCGGACTTTCATTTATCACGACAGCTATGTAATCTCACCCTTCCATGATCGTTCTTCTAAGTTGGATTGTCTCAATAACCAGCGACGCTCTCTCCTGGAAACACGAGCCAGCATGCCAGATGCTACAGAGATTGGCATTTACCAATGCGGCTTCTGCAAAGCAGAGTACAAGCGGGCAGACCATCTTGTTCGCCATGTACGAAGCCACACAAGACAACGACCCTTTCTCTGTTTGGTGTGTGGCAAGGGCTTTAGTAGGCAAGATTTGCTGAAACGCCACGCCGCAATTCATCATACACAAGTACTAGCAGGAGGAGAGCCCTCGAGGAGCGCTCGAAACGGCCCCCGTGTTCACCAGGCTTGTCGATCTTGCGCGGCCAAGAAGCTAAAATGCACCGATGAGAAGCCGTGCAAGCGATGTCGCGAGAGAGGCATGTCCTGCGAGGAGCAAAGTGAGGAGACATCTGGAACCCTCCCGCCTGAACAGCCTGCCTTGTCGGACCCAACTACGCCGACGTCTGCCATGGAGTTTGACTTACAGACAGACATCCTGATACCCTCCGGGACTGATGATACAACCATTACAGAAACTTTATTAGCATCTAATTTTCAGAAACTGACAGACATCATTCAAGATGTCTTAGGGGTCCCCGATGTCGGCCACTTTAGGCAGGATGATTCGGCGTTTCCCCCCTTCGACAATACGGATTTCTCATTCCTCGATGTCCTGGATATGTCAGACAAAGTGCCGTCCAACATTTCTTCATCCAGCATCCCCAGCGCTCCCGAGTCTAATATTGGAGTCGGGTCAGAAGCTTTCCAAAAGTCTTCTGTTATCTCTGGTTGGGATCCTCATGGGGAAGTTGACATTAGGTCTCCCCACGAGGATTTGGTCTTGCCGAACAACAGTATCAGACCAGAAGATCTGTCGTCTCCAGGCACAGTATCAGGGTTAGAGACTACAATTATGTCCTTGGCCACAAGAGATCAAATAATGCACATGATTCTGCGGAGAGCACCCAAGAATCTTGCTTCCTGTATAATAGAGACATTCCCGACTCCTGAAATTCTGACGAGCATCATACTATATGCTTTGGCTCACATGAGAGAAACCATGGCGTCTTCTTTTATCCATGAACCATCATTTGACATCAACAATGAGAGGCTTGAGTTACTGGGGGCTTTGATTGCTTATGGGTCTGTCTGTTCTCCATCACCTGCACTACGCCATTTTGGGTACGCTGTCCAGGATATTTTGCCAAGAGTCATCAATGATCTAGTCGAGGAGGACGATACGGCAAGGCGTGACCTTGGAGTTGCTCAAGCATTTTACATCCAGCTCTACCTCGCCTACTGGAGTGCTATATGTCGAAAAATCGAAGTCGCAGAGACAAGCACACTTTTGGGGGCTACATCTCTTCGCAGAGGCCACCATTTTCGCAAAGAAAGCTATGAAGCCCCGGAGACTTACCTGTGCATGTCAGAACTATCCTTAGATCAGCAGTGGGCATGTTGGATAGCGAAGGAGTCAATGAAACGGCTTGCATACTTTGCCATGACACTCGATGCCAGTATGACCCTGGCGAGAAAGATGCCTCCTGTCTTTTCGTATGCGGAAATGTCTATTCCACTGCCTGCTTCGATGGATCTCTGGGCAGCAACTACGTGCCGCGAATGGCAGAAGCTTCTTTTACAGAGAGACAATTTGAGATTGACTCAACCTCCTTCACTGTCTAGAATATTACGACATCCGTATGCGGTAGGAGAACACTTCGATATGGTGGATACCCAGTTCACCATTCACATCTTTCTGTCTGGCTTCTGGGCTTTGGTCCTAGAATACCAACAGTTAAGTTCTCTTTCTAAAGACGCAGGGATGCAGGATTTTGTGCTCAATTCTAGACATTCCGAGCTGGTATCGACATTGGAACAGTTTAAAGCCGAAGTCACGGCGTGGTCAATATTGTGTCCGCAAATGGAGATCCTTCGGGAACTATTCTGCCTGCACCTGCATGTCGCCTTTGATAAGGTTGCCAGTTATGCGGGCCGAGGCAGTGAGGAGGATACTCGGTCGGCCGTGCCATATGTGCAGCGATGGTTCGACAATCCCAAGGCTCGAGATTCATTGTGGCACGCGGGGCAGGTTTTCAAAGCTGCTAAGAAGCACGCCAAAAAGCATTTGGCTGACATGAGTGTCGTTGCTTTGTATCATGCCGCGGTGGTTCTTTGGGTATGGGCGCTGTTACGGAAGACTCAACAGCCGCACGACGAGGTCGCTTTGCCTCAGGTGGCCATCGATGGAGATGATAATCTAGCTCTGTTTAAACTACACAATGGCTGGCGAGGCCAGCTAGTATTAACGGATCGGGCAGGCCAATTGATTCCTCTGACCGAGCCTGCCCTGGTGACGGATCTTGCCCGGGATATTGTCCTCTCCAATTGGGGTAATGAGCCGGTGCCAATCACAACCCAAGAAGTCCTATGTATCATGGAGCGATTTTCGGATATAACAAGAAAACGATTCAATCATATCTAGTTTGCGTATTCACATTAAACCAGATGATAGCTCGGTAATGGTAGATAGCATCAAGGTCTTAGGAACTAAGATGATACGCTCTACCGACTTCGTTCCCGAGAATCTCCACATCCCGAACAGCCCGATCATTCGGCGCCTACGGTAGGGGAGACATGAATTGAGCATCACGTTCAAATATATTTGTGATTCCACGATTTTATTTTAATCTTAGTGGTGAATGTTTCAACTCAGCTCAGCGTAATTTAAATCTTTGTCAAATCATCACAATGCCCAACCGAATTCGAGACCTGTACAAGGTCGACTCCACCTCTTTTCCTTACCTATATGAAGAAAATGTCACCATTACGCTTAAGAGCTTACAAGGGCTCGTCCGATGCAACATCTACCGGCCCAAGGGTGAGAACAAAGTGCCCGTGTTAGTGACATATGGCCCATATGGGAAGGATATCCCTTACGAACAGTAAGATCATCCGACACTACTCAAATATAATTTAATACCTGACCTCCAGTTAAGCTTTAGCGCCAAATCATTCGCAGACATTAACCCTAAACACAAATCTGCACATTCCTCATGGGAAACACCTGACCCGGGCTTCTGGACGGCCCATGGTTATGCAGTGCTACGAGCCGATGAAGTTGGCAGTGGTCAGTCTCCTGGTGTCCTAGATACCATGTCCAAGTCCACCACGGATGCCTTTGTGGATGTCATCGAATGGGCGGCCGAGCAGACATGGAGTAACGGCAAGGTAGGCCTGGTCGGCATCAGCTATTTTGGTGGAAGCCAATGGAGAGTCGCAGCTCGCCAACCAAAAGGTCTAGCAGCCATGATTCCATGTGACGGGATGGCCGATTACTACCGTGACCGTTGTCGACATGGTGGGATTCTCACCGGGTTTCTGAAATGGTGGTTTAGCAACTCTGTGGCCAGTAACCAATATGGTCTCCCAGGAAAGTCAAAACGGAAATGGGGACCAAATACCATTGAGGGTGATTTAGACGCCAACGAATTGGCTGAGAATTTGCGCGACCAGGCGGTGGATAACAGTCAACATTTCTTCCGCGACGATCCCTATTACGCATCGCGGGATTATAATTTGGAAGATATAGTCACTCCGTTGCTCTCTCTTGGGAATTGGGGGAGTATCATGATCCATTTGCGTGGTAATTACGAAGGATTCAGGCTTGCGAGCTCAGAAAAGAAGTTTCTCCGTATGAATGTCGGACGACATGATGTCCCATTTTACGAAGATGAAACAGTACAAGTACAGCTCAGCTTCTTGGATGCTTTCCTCAAGGAACAAGATAAAGGTGGCTGGACAGATGGTACTAGACCCCCTGTTGACTTGATTCTGCGCAGAGGTAACGTGGGAGTCAATAATCCGGAAGCTGAAAAAGCATTTCAACGAAGATTCGAGACTGAGTGGCCATTGGCTAGAACGCAGTATACAAAGTACTATCTGACGCCAGAAGGAAATCTCATCACGACTATTCCTAGTATACACTACAACAGACTGTCGTATCCAGCTCTTGGAAACGTGGAAGATCCTCAGTTTGTTCACTTTTCAAGCTATCCATTTTCTCAAGACACAGAAATCACGGGTTATATTACGGCCCATCTCAATATCTCGGTTACGCCTCTCCCATGTGGCCCAGTCCCAACAGATATCGACCTCTTTTTGACACTGCGCCACTTTGGTCCCAATGGCAAGGAGATCCATTACACTGGCATCACTGGCGAGCCGGTGCCATTGTGCAAAGGTTGGCAGCGGGTAAGTCTTCGCAAGGTCAATGACAAGCACCCACGACACAGAGAATGGCTTCCATATAGGGACTATTTCTCGTCGGATGTTTTGCCCGTCATTCCAGGCGAGGTATATCCTGTGGATGTTGAGGTTTGGGCCACCACTGTGATGGTTGAGAAGGGTGAGTACCTTGTTTTTGAGGTCAGCAGTGGCGATACTCAGGGAGGAGGTCTATTTAATCATGACTTGAATGAGAGGTAAGCTGAGACTGATCAACTGCCTATATCTTGATACGGCTGATGCCTAATAATTACAGGTCCTATGAGAGGTTTGCTGGAAACAACCATATTCATTTTAGCTACGAGTTTATAAACTCTATTACCCTGCCGGTTATTCCCTGAGGCTAGATAATCGAATTAATCTCTTTAATTGAAGCATATGAACCTAATAATAGTTACTGCGACAACATTTGGAGAGGGTGCCGGACTTTGGAGAGGGTGCCGGACCCAACAGATTAAACTATTTATTAATGCCAACAAACTGTGCTAAGTGCCGCCCTTGTTAGCAGCATATTATAGAATCCTGCTACAGTTATAGTATAATTGTTGTAACTTGGTCTTTCGTACATTATTTGACGCCTGATATGTTCGGCTAGATATTTCTAGTCGTCGCCGAGGTGTGGCTATCGAATGTTGTCCTTAAGCCTGGAGACTATAGAATGAGATGAGCGTGGTAAATGCTAGCTTTAGTAGACCTGTCTATTTTGGATACAGGTTTCCATACAACTCCCATACTCTTTGTGCTTTGACTCTCCAAAATATTTCTCAAGAGGGGACCATTTCCATGGTATGCCATTTACCCATCTACCTCTCCAGTCTCGGCCTTAAGGTTCTTGGTTCTCCATACTACCCGCAAACAGCCACCGGATAGGTTCTCCACCTTGCCGATATCGTTACCACTATCCGCTGCTCGGACTGTGGGGGTTGCTTTGTTCCGGTGATCTCGAAGATGGGCGCGATAGTTCTTCGGCTTTAGGCTCCACGCCCAAACAAGGGCCTTATTGTCACATCATGTATCTGTTCCAATAATAATAGGTTTAAAACAATAAATAATGAGAAAAGCTGAACATGTGCTTGAAAGTCATCTTGCTAATCCGAACTATCCGATCATGGCAATGACTTTACAGAACAAGGATGCAGACGGTGACCGTTTCCGGTTACCACACCGCCAAGATCTTGCGCCAAAGAAGGGAGCCAAATCACTGAATGTTGGAATCATAGGCGCCGGCATCGCCGGTTTGACAGCTGCTATTGCGATGAGCCAAAGTGGTCATGACGTTGAAGTCAGTGAACGAGTAGTCGGACACGATGAAACAACCCAAGTATTGCGTCATCGTGCTAATGATAATTGCTTCTAGATTTTCGAACGGTCCGAATTTAAAAGTGAAATTGGTGCTGCCATATCTTGTCCACCAAATTCGTTTCGAATTCTCAAGTTCTATGGGATTGACGTCGCTTCAGCTAGAGGGGGTGAGTATAAAAGTGTAAGTAGCATCTGTTAGTAGTGTATATACGCAAGATGATGCGTCCCAAGCACTGTTCAAAATCGTTAACCCCATACAGGCGGTATATTATGACTCCAAGGAACCAGAGACCAAAAATTACCTTGATTTTTCGGGCTACCGATCAAGATACAAAGCACCTTGGGCATTCTTTCACAGGGTCGACCTTCACAACGAACTTAGAAGACTCGCAGTCCAGCCCCCGGATGGCGATCGTAAACCTGCAAAGTTACGGCTGTCTTCCTCGGTCAAAGATGTCCAGCTTGATGGTACAATAGTGTTCCAGGATGGCAGAACTATAAAGAAAGATCTGGTTATAGCGGCAGACGGCATCCGCGTAGGTATCTCCAATTACATATCAACTATCATTTAATACTAATTGTTTTCGATTTAAAGTCTGCCTTCTTATCGCAAGTGGTTGGACATGATGTGTACCCTGAGCACTACATGTCTATGATTCGATTCCTCATTCCCTCGGATGAGTTTCTGAATTTGCCCGAAGCTCGCTGCCACTTTGAAAGCGGCATGACATCACTTAATATTGTCAAAGGTGGTGACAAGAGCATCGTGTTTTATCCTTGTAGGGAGTATGTCGCCGACAATTGCTCAGCATGAAGGTCGCTAGAGAATTCATTGCGCTAACACTTTACTTTTAGGGGAACACTTCTGAACGTTGGCGTTCTCACCCCACCGGAAGTGTGCAAGAGTGCTGACGGGGATGATCTGCCTCTAACCCAAGACCTAATCGACAATGCCACTAAGGATTTTCATAGCGTGTATAATGGGCTCTACAGGCTCAAGGATACATTTGGCCAGTGGAAACTCTTTAGGAGAGCGCCACTGAGTACCCTAGCAAAGGGGAAAATTGTGCTAATTGGAGATGCTGCCCACCCTATGCCACCCTGTCAGTTTATCATCATCACTCAACATGGCTCATGGGTATAAATTAAAGACTAATTCCGTTCTTAAAAACAACAGTACGAGCACAAGGTGCAGCCGCTGCCATCGAGGATGCCGCGGCTCTAGGTGTACTCTTCTCCGACCTTGAATCCGCCAACGAAGTACCTGGCCGATTGGAAGCTTTCAACAAGCTTCGCGTTAGAAGAGTTGGCGGAACTCAAGTTTTGTCATCATTGCACGAATGGGATCCGCTAAAGCTTCCACAAGAGCACACAAAGTATTTTGATGGGAAAGTACCATGTTAGTCTCCTCTATTTTAACCCAACCGATACTCGTAATGGTTCATTAATACACCAGGCAGATACGCATCAGGAAATTGACGATTGGTTCTATGACTATAACCTCATTACCAAAGCTCTAGAAGTCTTACAAGAATGCCAGACATCTAAAGAACCTAATTGATAAAAACAATGAAGACAGTTTGAGGCACCGCGAAGATCTGGTACCGACAACGTGTCAGTCTGGATAACAGGTTTTGGTACTAGGATATGGAAGAACAGGCTTAAGGAGCAACTGAATTATAAAATCGTGAGACTTACATATGGATTCTTTGTGCTAGCTGCATAGTGATATGGTTATACATATAGCACCCCTCCACCTCAGAAGCCGTGCCTCTGATGGGATTTTGGGCTCATGCATGATCATCTTGAACGCGGGATGGAACAGCGCGTGATGGAAAGTGGGCTTCGAAAGCACTCATGAACTGGAACATCAAGTACTCCCTCCCAGTTTGCGCCATTATACCCAGTCCATATGGTCTCCCGTCTGCTTGGATGACTCCAGCGGGCATCGTCGCAATTGGGTACCCTATGAATCAGTTAGAAGAGCCTTACGGGTTGCCTCGCTGAACCCTACCTGATGCAGCTGATATGAACACCATAAGGCTGTCCATTGGAAATGCGAGTATATTCAAATTCTTCTCTCGGAATAGTTTGTCTATCCCGTTTTCTTTTGAGACTGTCCTAATCCGCTCCTTGACAGCCTCATAAATCTCTCGCGTAGGAGGATCTCGGGTGGCCTTCAGCAGCTGGTTCTGGTCCGGGTGGTCTTCGGTTTGTAACTGCTCGTCAGTATAGTACAAAAGGATTACGATAGTACATACCCGCGGGCAGTTCTTTTTGTCGATGGTCCAAGTTAAATTTAATGACGTCTTCTATCGTATTTAAACCTGGAATTTTAGCTTCGTCTAGCCAAGCCTCGAGTGCTTTTTTGCCTTCGTATGCTTTTAACAGTTAGCATTCAGTCATGGCTGTATCAATGTACCTACATGTAATCACGTCGATTGGATTTCGCCCTTCATACCACATGTCCGTGGCGGGTGGTATATGGACCGGATAGGTCACGGATGCTTCGATAGCATGCTTTTTGATACGTTCGATAGTGGTGAAGTAGATGTCGTTCTTTACAAAGCTAAGTTTGGATCATACAAACGGAATTAAATAACTCACCATTTGCTTCAGTGTACCCTCGTCTAACTGTACAATGTCGGGATGAAGAGACCATTTTGTAGGGTCAAGAAAGCCTATCCGGAGTGAGTCGAAGGTTTTGGTCAGGTATTTCCGATAGCCGTCTTTTGGCAAGAGTTTTCGCTTCTCCTCTATCAAAGCGGCCTCACTCAGAAGAGCTAAGTCTGCTGGCGATCTGGCAAAGCCACCGACAACATCTAGCTCCACGGAGCTTTTGAAAATTCCATCCATATTCACAGTATTAAGAGCAGGCTTGAGGGCATACAGACCGGCTCTGGAACCCGGCATGACTATAAATCCACACGACTCAGTGCCCAAGGCTAATGGAGCATAGCCTGCGGAAACGCCCACCGCAGAGCCTGTCGAAGAACCACATGGGTCCTGACAAAGTATGCAGTCAGCTTGGAGCGTCAAAGGAGGATGAGAGATCGTACACTTTGCCCGAGGCCTGATTCATCAAGCTCACGAGCAATATAAGCAGATTGTGTTTGTCCTCCAATTGCAGACCATCCGTTCGAATTTGCATCGGCCCTGCGTGTATGTCCTGTTAGACTTGAAAGAATAGCCGGGGCGTTGTAGCGCACTTAAAGTTGCAAAATTCCTAATTGTCTCACGTTAGCCAAACGTCCCACTTACGCAATGATATTACTTTTCTTACGTTCAAATTCGTTTTGCCTAACACGATGACGCCCATTTCTTCCAGCTGGACATCGCGTCAGAGCTTCCAGTCTACTCCATGCGATACCTCCATTCACTGACCTTATCAACTATGCCCGCATTTTTGGTCATAATCGAATCCTTCAAGGCAAGACTACCCAATGTCGTTGCAAGTTTGAGCGAAGGTCTTGTTGCAATGGCATCCTATACAAAGTTAATGATTTCAGACTATAATATAGCGCCTCAAAACGACAGACTTTGATGAGTATTGGTATACCATGGAATGGGCTTCGAATAAGACCTGCCGCTCGCTCACGGTCAAGCTGTGCTGAGCGCTCCATTAAAATGCTGTTTGGAACGATTGAAGTCATGGCATTCAGTTTTGCGCCCTGCTGATCATGTTTGCTGATTTGTGCAAGACATGCTTGGACCAACTCGACGCTGGTGAGAAGACCAGCCTCAAACTTTTTCTGCAATCCTGCAGAGTCCAGACTTAGCAGTTCAGTGGTTGATAATCTTGCAGCCATCTTGACCAAAAAGTTGAGTAATGGTGAAAGAAAACACCACGAGGGAAACTTAATGCCAAGTGAGCTTTTCAAGGTTGCGGGGTCGTGGATTTTTGAAGTCCGTACATGTAGATAGATGTATGCAGTCAAGCACAGATGCACTGGCTATTATGGTACGAAAACTCCAAATTTCCCCGAGCTTGCCAGGTTTTAGAACGCAATCTCTTTGTCTACGACTAGTGAGTCATTGGTCCTCGTTCTTCCAATGAGAATTTCTCGCTAAATTGTGCATAGAAATGGCCAATAAGATAGAACCACGTTGAACGCCGCATGCCTCTCAACGGCGAGAATGAGTCGCGGGAGGGTGCAGCAGAGGCTCGTGCACGATTCACAACATGTCCAGATGATGCCCAAAGCATCTGCGTAACGGAATGCTGCAGCTCTCCTCGAGGATGGTATTTAAATTTTTGCTCCTTCATTTGCTTTGTCTCAAACTAGCAACCATACGCCCAACGCCATGGCCACAGCAATCTCTGCCTCATTTTTTTTCCTTCAGCACGATGTGAAGTGGGATAAAGAAAAGCCGTATCACGTCCTGTTCAATCCCCCTGAAGGATTGGAAAAGAGCAACCTGAATCTACAACAAGTGAACAACATTATAGTGAACGACGTTCGGGAGCTTGTCTCTCTACCTACAATCGAGAAGAACGGGTTTACGCTGATCAAAATTGATACGGGACTTTTGACGTCCGACGAGTTTGACGACAACCAAAAGGTTGCAAACATTTTCCTCCCACGAGCCGCTGCTGCCGTAAAAGAAGCACTTGGTGCACATCGAATTCAATTTTTTGATACCACAGTATGTCAATAGTTTCTTTCGCAATCTCTTAGCTCACTCTGTACCAAGGTTCGAAGACGACATCCTGAATTCCCTGTTCATGTAGGAGGAAGCTATGCTCACCTTCAACCCACCTCAATCGCCCACATTGGTAAGATATCGCCAGAACTCGTATGGATTTAGTCTCACATTTTACAGACACAACTGAAGTTGATGCTGAAGGCATAATGTTTAAGTTAAACCCACGTGAGGCTGCTGAGCTGAGCAAAACCAAGTACCAATGGTTCAAGTAGGGCCCTTTTACTGGCACCCAACCACATACAGGCAGCTAAACGTGTTATAGCATTTGGGTACCTTTGAAGGGCCCAGTACGCGATTATCCTTTGGCATTGCTCGAGATTAGCACAATAGATCGTAACACAGACCTCGCTCATCAAGACACAGTCAAAAGCGATGTGGTGCACGAAACGTACCAATTATTTAGCAATAGTAACCACCGTTGGTACTATGTTAGAGACCAGATGCCTGATGAGGCCTGGTTATTTATACAAGCAACATCAGGCGACAATCCTCCACCTGGTAAGATAGACAACATCTCTGGCGAGCTGTAGCATGCGCTGATTGTACCAGGAGTTCCACATACGTCGTTTGACTACCCTAAGAGATCAAAGGGCGACCCTCTTCGCGAGAGCATCGAGTGCCGTGGTTTCGCATTCTATAATTAATAGCTTGTGTATGAATCGCATGTTTAGATCAGGAGAAATGACAATAAAAATTGTCTCACACTCTAAAAAACTGTTTACTCTAAAAACTCAAGCTGTATGAATACCGCCTTTTAAAATCTAGTCCAGAAATGTCTTTAACAAGACCTACTACAATAACCCAAAAAGTGCACATGTACGAGCTTCGCCAAGTGCTAGGTATGCAATTGTACTCATAACGTGCTGTAAGTACTTAGCTATCAAATTAATTGTCAAATTTATCAGGGGACGCTTCCATTGTTACATAGTGTTGGAATATAAACCTCGACAGCCTCTAGTCATTCAAGCTTTTATTTTTAGCATATAGACATAATGTACCAAATACATATAGCACCTACCACTTGGTAATTGTTTATTTATTTATTTATTTATTTATTTTATTATTAATATCTATTAAGTAAGTTAGTTATATAAGTTTTTATTTAAGTATTAGAATAGTAAAAGCTACTAAGTTTAAATTAAGTATTTACTATATTTTAATATAATAAAAAAATAAAAAGTATTAATTTATTTTATATATTTATATTTACTAAGGGGGGAGTATATAAGTTTATTTCCTTTATTAATTTTTAAAAATCCTTATATTTTCTATTACTAAGGAGGTATTAAATATAAGTAGTTTTAAAGTATACTTTTTTTTTAGTATATTAAAGAAAAAAAGCTATTATATAATATTTTATAAATATATTTTATTATTCTTAGTTCCTTATATTTATAAATTAAGCTTAAATATTATATTTAAATTTTTATAATTAATTTTTATAAAATTTTATTATTAAATTTTTTAATTAATTAATTTAATTATAAAATTAATAATAATA